>JANHFR010000878.1:55422-67589 GCA_032468015.1 Mimophis mahfalensis | reverse complement strand
AATGCCCAAGCTGAGTGCCGGGAACCAGTTCATCCCCAAGAGGCTGGGGAAACGGCCATGCACTATGGTGAGGGGTACCATGGCTGCGGTGTTGCCATAGCGGATGAGGAATTCCTTTCTGCCTGCCACTGGGAGGGTTTTCCCCTGGTAGTCCCAGATTCGGATGCGCTGTGGGTCGAGGTCTTGGTGCTGGAGCTTGGGGAAAGCTTGCTTGACCCAGTCCCACGAGACGATGGAGATGGGCGAGCCAGAGTTGATCTCCATGCGGTAGTCCTTCCCGTCGATCTGCACGGTCGTGTAGATCTTCTCCCCTCTCTCTGTGCTTGCTTGGTTGATGCTGAGGGTGTGCACTTCAGTTCTTTTGAACTTGGCGCCGCCATTAAAATGGCACCTCTGATTGGATCTTTTGTCTTTGGCCACCATTTCTTTTGGCGGGAATTTTCTCTCTGGGTTTTCCGCTCGGCTCACTGGGTTTCTCACCCGGCAGGCTCTAGCGGTATGCCCTCGTTTATTACAGTGGCAGCATATCACTTCCTGGAACCTGTAATGGGACCGTTGGTGGGGACCGCCACAACTAGCGCAGTTGCGGGGGCTTCTCACTGGGTTTCCCCCTTCGGTCGCGCACACGTCCTCTTCCGATGTCTCGTCTTCATCGGGGCTGGCCTCCTTGTGGTGTATGGAGGCTGTTTTGGTCACCGCTTGGGTTGCCTTGGGTCGCTGCAATGCGGTCGCTGCAGACAAGGACGATTCGTGCACCCTTGCTTCGTCGAGTACAACCGTCAGGTTCAGGTCCTGGCAGGCTAGGAGGCATCTCTGGAGATGGGTGTCAGTGACCCCACGGATCACCTGCTCTATCAGGGCCTCGTCAAGGTTCCCGAACTCAGCCGGGATGGCTGTCGCTCGCAGCACGGCAACAAAGTTGTTGATCGACTCATTCTCTTTCTGGAACCGGTCTCAGAACTCAATTTGGTGGACATATTTGGAGGGCGCCGGGGACTAGTGCTTCCTGTGCGCTGTCTGTAGGGCTGTCCAGGAGACTGCCATCACCAGGGTTGGGCTTACCAGAGCCTTAGCGACACTGAAAACGGTGCTGCCACAGTGGGTGAGGAAAAGCACCCGCTTTCTGTCATCCGATATGCTGCTGAGCTCGGCAGCGTGGAGGGAGCACTCAAAACGGGTCATGTAGTCCTCCTATTTCTCGGTCTTCTGCTGGAACGGCGGGGGAGCAGAATAGGTAGCCATGGCATGGCTCGTTGCTCCGAACTTGCTGGGTTGTGCTGGCTCATGCCTCAGTATCCCACTTTCGTCACCAGTGTTAGATCTGGAGATCAGGCGCGGGAATGAGGACTCGGGAAGCCAAGAGTGATTTCACGCAACAGCTCTTTTAATCATGGTTAGGACCCAGCAATGGGCTGGGAAAAGCACAACTCTTTTATACTGTAGGGACCAGCCCTCCAACCAATAGGATTGCTCTGATTTCCCGCCGAAATAATTCAAATACTTAACATTGGGGAATGGATCTCTGCAGTCAAGGAAATCAAAGCAAAGAATTGCTGGCTGTACATGCCCAGGGATATTACTGTGAACTGTTTATAAAATGTGCCAAACAGCTGTTCCAGCATAAACAATGATGGGCCCTCAAGCCAACCACCGAGCTCAATTGAACACACCAGTCCTGTGTATAATTCCTGTGGAAAAAGCAAAATTTTGGTAGACCTTGGCCTGGTAGAAAAGAGATCAATCATTAATATTATAATTGCCAAAAATTGAAAATGATTCAGCAAAATGCCCATGCTGACAATGCTTTTGCCATTCTGACCACATCACAAATAGGATTTTTCAAAATATAAAGAAAAAGGAGAATGAAAATTGCAAAGGGCCCAAAAAGTTAGGAAAAATTAAGGGGCTTGTTAACTTTAATAAAGGACAAGAAACAGAATGGCATGATAGCAGAATAGCTGAAAAAAGAGTTAGGGGGAAGGGTTTTTTTCCCCTCTCGTTTTCTTCAATTTTCCTTCATAACAGAACCATTAAAGATAAATATAAGAAGGCTTGAACACCTCAGCTTGCTAATTTTCAGTATGCAAAGTACTGTATTTGGACAGTAGCTTCCTCATAATTCAAGCTAGCCTAGTTAAGGCACACTTCTATTGCTTGAAATTGTAAATTAACAAGGTATAAAGTAACAGAAAAACAGATTTTACCTTCATTTCTAAGTGCATAGCAGCTGTGAAAGAATGGAAATTCCTGAGTCTTATGACAGTTTGGTTTGAAGGAAGCTTTTAGAGAATCTTAGCACCTTGAGGTTAAGATATTCTCCAAGTGAAAAGATAAGCTTGACATTTGAGAGGATCTGGTCATGCTCTTCAATGTCTCTGGAATGAACAACTTCCTGTGCTTGAACATTATAATTGTCTAAAGGCAGAGAGGCATTTAGGCAGCGGCAATCCGGGCTGTTTACTAGTAGAATTAAAAAACAAAATGAAACTGAGGAACATGAACCCTACTTTCTAAACTAAGGGTATCCAATCTGGTGGATAAAAACCAATGAAGATAGTAGCTATGTATAATTAAAGCCCCTCTTTCTTTTTATGTATGTGCTTCATCTATATTTATAAAAGAGAGGTATCCATTGCCAGTGTTTGTGGCTAAGTCCTGGAAAGTTTCTTTCACCTGCCCACCAAAATGCCCCAAACTTCACAGGTACCTATTTTCAACTCCCATGACAAATACTCTCTCTCTCTGTGTGTGTGTGTGTGTATGTGTGTGTGTTGTGTGTGTCAGGAAGGCTGTTGACAATTTTTTCAGGATGAAAAAGGGTCCCAAAGTGGACACTCCCACGGACATTTTTCTGCCAAGCTGCACTGAGCATGTGCAGGAGATCACCCAAAGAATGCTGGGGATTGTAGGCTTCAGCATTGTCATACTGCACATGTGCAGATACAAAACCAAACCAAACTCTGTTAAGGCTTCACTGGGAGGCGATTTGAAGAGAGGTAATGTTATAATTCTTCCTTTCAAAGCTTTTTTTCCTCCTTCAGAAATAGAAATCTACTTAGGTTTCAGCCGGTTTATCACAGCCTTATTGACTTAAAAGCAACTCTGGAAACTTTTACACAGGATTCAGTACTTTAGAACCCAGACCTGGGCAAAGCTGGGTCATCAGCTAGTAAAGTCTATAAAAAGGGGGTTTTGATGCCACCTTCTTAGTTTTGTTTTGGTTTTTTATGCACCCACAGACACTCCCACAAACCTCCAAATGCCGATCTATTTATTTAACCTCATGGGCTATCAAAAATCAAATCAATACAATTCAATTGATGTAGATATCTAATCCAGTTTAAATGATATATTGCCAAGCTAAGTCCTAGAGGATTATGTACATATATTTTCCTTATTATTAGAATAAACTGGGGAAACTGCTCCCTTAAAGGCAATGGATAATCTTGTTATGAATCTACTGTAGAAATGTATTGTAAGGCTTTCACTTTGTTTTATGAACTATATTATAAGAACAACATTATTCTGGTAAACACAAAATGCAGGTAAGAATTGCTCACTTACATAATAGTTAGAGGTTGCCCTTGATTAATGACCATAATGAAGCCTGCCCATTATGGCCATGAGAATCATAAAACAAGTCAACCATGTGATTGATCTGATTTTACAATATTTAAAAAAAAAATTGTTAAGCGAACAACCATGATGGCAAAGTGACTCCATTGTTCATTACGAGACATGTTTGTCCAACAATGGAACTAAATGTTTTCCGCAAAAAAACATTGTGAAACACAGTCACATGATCAATTGGCTGTAAATGTGGGCCAGTTGCCAAGCTCCCAACATGCGGACATGTGACTGCAGGGGAGGCGAACATAAACACCATGGGGAGGTTTGGTTGGAACTTCAAATGGTCACTAAGCGTTTGTTCATAACTCGAGTACTTGTATGTGAAAATCAAAACTTTGCTCTGATTCTGTATGCCCAGGTCTTCTGCATTCAGATTCTAGTGGGAAAGGGGCCAGCCTGTTCATGGGAGTGAGGAAAAATGAGCCTTCCCTCATTCAAGATGATGTAAATATGTTGTTCTCCTTCAAACTGTGTACCAAGTTTATTGCTGAGCATCTCAAATTGTTTATGTGAAAAGGCACAGTTAATGGATAACAGAGTTAATGGGACAGTTTGGTCTAGTGGTTAAAGCCACAGGTTAGAAAGCAGGAGACTGTGAGTTCAAGTCCTACTTTAGCTGCAAAAGCCATCTGGGTGACTTTGGGCCAGTCACAGTCTCTCAGCCCTGTCCACTCACAAGGTTGTTATTGTTAGGCATCTGCTACTGAATATTAGCTCTTGGGCCTCTGTGACCAAGAGTTAGAGGTGAATGGATCGTTTGGTCATGTATCTGTGATAAAACGGGACCTAAGTCTACTCCATTCAAATATGAATTATTTATTAAAGGAATAAAACAATAAAGAGCTAGGCTATCTAAATAGGCTATCTAAATATATTCCATGTATGCAAGTAAAGATGTGTATGTAAGGGACAAGAACAGCAAAAGAGGAGGAGAGTAAAAAGGGGGACAGAAGGCAAGTAACAAAGGGTTTTTATTCTGTAGGAGGAGCTTCTGCTCTGACCATATGTTATTGGAGGAGATGAGGTAACTATTGGAGATGGCCAGATGACCCTTCGTTAAACACTGTGTGCCTTCAGTGTGACTCAGCAATCATGGCCAGCAGTATTCTGACAGTTATTATGGGGAAAAT
This sequence comes from Mimophis mahfalensis, assembly GCA_032468015.1. Lineage (NCBI taxonomy): Eukaryota > Metazoa > Chordata > Lepidosauria > Squamata > Mimophis > Mimophis mahfalensis. The sequence goes on along the minus strand of JANHFR010000878.1, from coordinate 62,829 downwards.
AGGAAGAAGAAGGTATGTTGTATATGTTCGCTGCCTTGAATTATTTGTAAAAATAATAAAGGTGGAATATAAACAAACAAACTCTAGTGGCCACCTTGCCCAGTCCTCTAATAGCATGGAATTATCTGAAGTCTTCTACCTTATCTGAAGAAGTTGCTTCCTTGTGCAATGTGAAATGCAATGCAAAAGCTGTATGTAACCGAGGGATACCTAAGCATGGCAGCAGTTTCAAATCCAACTCTTGCACATCTAACAGATTGTACTTCAAATGTGGCAGTCGAAAATTGCTCCCATTTGTCAGATCAACGGTGCATGCCCAGTCTAATCTGGCAACTCATTGTTTCTTCAAAAGCACTTGCACTTAAACTTCATGCCAGGAAAAGTTAAGGCACCTGGTAGGGTTCGCATTCGGCATATTGATGCAGCTAAAAAGCTACAATGTACAGAAATCAGCAAGAAAGATGGGGTTGCTTTGACGATTGTAATTTCGCCACAGTACTCTTGAACAATGGAGCTGTCTACAAAAGCTTGGCAACACAGTCATTAGCCTTAGTTGCTGCTAGGGCGATAGCTGAAAGAAAAAAGTACTTCCTCTGAAGCTTCTTAGAAGTTGCTTCTCTGAGCAATATTTTTATAAGAAACTCAAGAGGTGTTGAAAGAAGCAGAATTCTTCCTGGCTTTTTAAAGTTCAGGTCTTTTGGACCTCATTTTTTTTTTCAACAAAAAAATCAGGGGATTTTCATGACGATTTGACCCTTTAAAGCAGTGCCCAAACTTGGCAAGTTTATAATTATAAACCCTCTTTATATTTAATTCATACATAGCAGTAATCTTTCTTCACTTAGTTTCCACCTCTTATCTCTAACCACTCATGAAATCTATTCCATGTTAGGTAATATTCAGTGTCCTCTTTGCTTTTTATTTTTAATGTCAATCTATCCATCTCTGCACAGTCTAATATTTTCCGCATTATGTCCTCCTCTGATGGGGTGTTCTCACTTTCCCAATATTGCGCTAATACAATCCTTGCTGCTGTCAATACATGCAAAACTAAATATATAGCCCCTTTGTCATAACACTCTGGCAATACACCCAACAAAAATATTTCTGGTTTCAGATCTATATGTTGCTTAATCATCTTTTCCAACCATGTATGTATTTTGATCCAATATTTGGCAAGTTTAAGACTGATAGACTTTAACTCACAGAATTGTAAGTTTGCTGAGAAATTTTGGGAGTCAAACCCAACCAGTCTTAAAGTTGCTAAGGTTGAATACCCCTACTTTAAATTGTTCATATTCTCTGCTATATTTATATAGAAATTATTAACAGAATAACATATTTTTGTTCTCCCATTCAACTCTTTATTTTGTATCTGTGTCCAGGAAGATAGGTTCAGAAAAATTTATCTCAGTTAACAACACAGAATATTACTGGTCGATCTTTCCATGACTTCAATAAACAGCCAATTCATATGCAGAGAATGAATATTTCTGAATCATAAAATCTATTTATATATCTATTTATATATTATTTATAATATATTATTTAACATTATATCCAGAGGTAGTATTCAGCCAGTTCCAACAGGTTCCAGGGAACCAGTAGTAATAATTTTGACTGATTCTGAGAACCATCTCTGATTGGCTAACACCAGCAAATACCACCTCTGATTGGCCAACAGGATAGCCACACTCACTAAGCCATGGCCACAGAATTGGTAGTAAAATAATTTGAATCCCACCATTGATTATATTTGTATTAATTTGTCAAGTCCTTTCTGGGGCTCACCATTCCGTTGGGGGTGGGGGGAAGCCAGTTGTAGCTGGTGGAACCAAATGCAGCCTTTCAGCTGTTAACCTGCATCCTGACAAAACTAACATGCTATCACCAGCTCTTACCTGCATGGATGGAGATCATATCCTGGAATGCCGGATGGTGGCTAGCAAAGGGTGGGTGGTGGTTAGGCACTGGGGGTAATTAGGTGATTAGGGAGGGGCTAATGGTTTTGTTTAAAAGGAGCTGGGAGGCAAATGCCCCCAGTGTTGTCTTTAAGGGGTTTTCCCATCTCGTCGAATTCTCAGATGCCTGTTTTTGTTGTGGAAATAACACCGACTCATTGCTTCAAAGAGTGCCTGGCTTTTGTTTCCCCAGCAGTGCAGGCTGCTAGATTGGCTGAGATTATTATTTGTATCTATTTATCTGTTAATGAATCATAGACTCCATTTATGTAGTTTTAATGTATGAGACGTAGTGAAAAAGTTTATTCTTTCATGATAGAAAGACAATCTCATCCCAGATTTACATCCTTGAATTAGATAAATATCCACAGAATCATAGAATCACCTCATATTTTAAATGCATAATTCTTCACAAATTTAAAAATGGGGGGAAATAATTTAAAATTACATTCACATGTTTAAACCATTTTACTCTCCCAAAACAAGATGAACAGATATATGAAAGTTGAACCAAAATGAAACCCCAGTGGGACAAATTCACCACGTGTCAGTGTAAATGACCTCATTATCATTTTGCATTTCCAACTTAAGAAAAGTAGTTCATTTTTAAAAACATTATTTGAGATTAAGAATTTATCTCTTTTTAATATTTTCATATTTTGAAGATCCCTATTTTGTTGATTTGTTAAGCTATTCCAGCTCTTACAGAGTTCTCCAATTCACCAGCATATAAGAAAGAAGTACAGTGCAAACAAACTTATTATAGCCAATCTCCTACATTTTGGCTAAGGATGGCAGTTGGGACTAGAATTGTCATCACTAAGTGATGCAATAATAAATTGTGACATCACATGACCAAGCCAAAATGGCAACTGACAACAATTTCCAGGGATCAAAAACAAAAAGATTTATTTGCAATAGCTAAAATGGATCAGTAGGAAATTGGGGGGTTTGTCATCAACTATAGCGTCAACCTAAATTGTATCCATGACCAATTTTTTGTCCAGAGAAGATGAAGAATGCTATTTTAAAATTGGGATACTTAAGAATAACTTCAAGCCACCTCATGTCTGAGTTAGACAGATGAGGTGAAGGCAACATTGTGAGGGCATTGTATAAATAGTTTTTGGAGCACATCTGTGTTGTGATTTGTGTGTGTGAGGGAGAGCATGGACCTTAGCCTCTGAAATCCATTTATAGCTTTGGAGGGCATTTCTCACAGCCTCCTTATGCACTAATAAATCCCATAAATAATACAAGAAGAAAACAGTGCCATTAGAGATTTTGATATCTAAGCAAACTGAAATTAGTCATGTACTATTGTATTCTAATTTAATTTTAAAATAGATCTTTACTAACAATTTCAATTTTAAAAATAAAAAGCAAAAAACAAACAATGCCGTAACAACTGACCAATAAGACAAAAAAGAGAACAAAAAAAAGCAAAAAAAGGCAATATGTGAAAGAAATATGAAAAAGAAAAAGAAATGCAAACAAGATAGAATATACTATATACAAAACTGGAATTAACACTCCATGTCCAGCAACAAAAAAGAAAAAAAAACCAATGCAAAAATATATCCATCTTATAAATCAAACACCTTTATCCACCTTTCAACATTATTTTCATACTATCCTAGTCTTCATTTCTAGCTTCCTCCTTACTAGCCCAGTTCTTACACTTCCTTATTTTCCATCACTCACAGATACCACAGCTTTCAACTGGCATAATATTCTGAATCCTCTTTATCTTTTAGTAATCTAGCTCAGCACAACCCATCACTTTCCGGATCAAGTTTCTTTCCGGCAGAATTGTCATGCTTTTCCATTCTTGCACAAATAATATTCTAGCCACAGTAATAATATGTGTCATCAGATATTTTGTTCCCCTCTCAAGTTTGTCTAGCATAATCCCTAGTAGGAAGAGTTCTGGTTTCAGTTCTAACTTACATCCAGTCATATCTTGCAACCATCTCCTAATTCTAGTCTAGTATTCCTTCGCTCCGGAGCACGTCCATCACATGTGGTAGTAGGACCCACACCCAGATGAACACTTCCAGCAATTTGGGGGAAAATTTGGAAACATTTTTGCTAACCTTGCTGGTGGCAAGTGCCATCTGTAAAACATCTTATCACATACTATTGTATTCCATAGCCAAGAAGCCATTTGTAATTTCCTAAGTATGCCAGTTCATGTTGTATTTTCTATACTTCTTGATGAAGTGTTTTGGTTATTTCTCTTCACAATAACACAAATAAGTCAATTCTGTTTTAAAAATGAAATAAAATAAATAAAATGAAATAAAAAAATGAGATTCCTGAGCATTGCTGAAAGCTAAATAATGAATAATGCACTCAGTATTAATCTAATCTTTGGCTAGAGACCTAAAATCGTTCTCATCTCTTCAGGAGAAGGCAAAAGGACTGAAAAATTCCTGGTCTGCTCATAAGTGAGACTGAGATGAAAGTGGAGCTGCCTGTCTATCTCTTGTACGAGGTGTGTAAATTAAGTAATGAGACTGGCAATGTAGCATTTGATCTGGCAACACTTGGGAGGCGGGACTTGGAGGGGCGGCAGGTGAACGTGATACAACCTCAGGATGAGTTTGAACTCACTAGTCATGCAGTTGTCCATAGCGATTTTTTTTTTCATGAAACACTTTTTTCTAAAAGTGTGTGTTCTAAAATTCAACTCTTCCCCGATCATTCTGACTGTAAACTGACAATCTGAACGCACAAGATCCCAGATTCTGTTGATATTTTCATGGTTCTTGAAGATGAAGGCCTTCCGCTGAGTGGTTAATCTTCAATCGACTCTCTTCCTTCTGAAAATGCCTTGGGCCCTTGACAAAAACCTTGGCCCTTGTAGGCCTGCTGAAGTTTTGCAAAAGTTTCTGTTCAACTGTGCCCAAGTCTGAAGCAAAACCTGATAGCACACCGTTGTTCGAAATGATGTCACTCATTGTTAAAATGCACTGGAAAAAAACTTTTTCATGAAAAAAATCATTACAGACAACCAAATGACTCTAGTGAGTTCAAACTCATACTGAAGGCGTATCACATGTTCACCTGCCTCCCCTCCAAGTCCCACCTCCCAAGTATTGCCAGATCAAATGCTACGTTGCCAGTTTCATCACTTAATTTACACACCTCGTATATCTTCCTTTTCGCTTCTCATGCATTCTACCCATCCTGGGCCAACAATGAATTCTGCTCTAGCCTTTTCTCCCCTGATTCTTGGGTCCATTGTCTGGAACAAATCCTCTCACAAACTAATCAATAGTCCTTTCACCCCAACCAGATCTGAACACTGAAATCTAGATGATCTGCCTCAACTAACAACCCCCTAAATTAAGATGCCACCCAATGGTCCAGCACCTAGAGCAAGAATGAATAATAGGATTACAGAATAACACAATTGGAAGGGACCTTGGAGGTCTTCTAGTCCAACCCCCTGCTCAAGTAGGAAACCCTATACCATTTTGGACAAATAGGCTGTTCAATCTCTTCTTGAAAACTTCCTCTGATGGAGCACCCACATTTGTAGACAGATGGCTATATATTCATATGATTGCAATCTCTACATCTGAAGATACTCATATATGGTGAAATGTCTGTTTTCCAGACATGAAAAACAGGTTGAGAGGTTACTCTTTATTCCTTTATTTTGAGGGATTTCCCTTGAATCCTTACTTTCCCAAAATTATTACTGCTATCACAATATTCAGAACATTGTTGTTAAAAACATGCCATTGAGCTGTTAGAAAAATTTGCTCCCCTAAATCAACACACTGGAAACCAAGTTCTGTTTTCTATGGGTTTTCAGTATCTAGGCCTAGGGGCATGAAGTTACCTGTGTGTTAGGATTTTTGCATTCCCGTATTAAAATATCTATATGCTATAAAGTGTAGTTAAAATGGCTGACGGTGTTTTTTAGGCCACACCACACTAACAGCCTGGAGATAGGGAGTCTGGTACTAAGCAGGTGCAAGCCCAACTCCCATAGTCACAAGACATCCATGTAAGATGTTAATCATCATTACTGGTTACACTATAAATATGGGAGGTAGCCATGCCTCTTTTCCCCTCATGTCTACTCTGCTTGTATTGCTTTCAGTTTCACTTCTGTAAGTACAGCCACCTTGTGGCTTATGTGAATATTTGTAAATAAAGCTACCGTACTTCTTGGTTGATCAAGATTGTCTGGCATCCTGGTTTTGGACTCTACACTGATCCATTGACCTGTGATCAAATGCAAGGTTCATCATTTAGTTGTTAACATCATTGTAGATCCAAGTCTGCAATGCTAGAAAATTAACACTGTGCTTCGTCCCCTCCCCAATATCCCGCAGTAAAAGCCAATTATATTTAGTGTGATATAAACAAGACCCAGACAGTAAAACACTAAGGTAGTTTCTAAACAACCAATTGTATGGGGGGATGTAGCCCTTATTCTTCCCCTATGGATTTGTTCATCGCAGCCAAGAATTCCTAACTAACAGAATAACAGAGTAGGAAGGACCTTGGAGGTCTTCTAGTCCAACCCTCTGCTCAAGCAGGAAACTTGAAACTTGAGACATATACCACTTCAGACAAATGGTTGTTCAATCTCTTCTTAAAAACCCCCAGTGGTGGCGCACCCAGAACTTCTGGAGGCTAGCCATTCCACTGGTTAATTCTTCTCACTTTCAGGAAATGTCTCCTTAGTTCTATCTAGACTCTACTTAATTAGTTTTCATCCATTGTTTTTGTCCTCCCTTCAGATGCTTTAGAAAATAAGTTGGCCCCCTTTTCTTTGCAGTAGCCCCTTTAGATGTTGGAATACTGCTATCATGTCATCCTTCGTTCTTCTTTTCATTATACTAGACATGCCTAATTCCTGGAACCTGATCTTCATATGTTTTAGCCTCCAGTCCCCTAATCATCTTTGTTGCTCTTCTCTGCACTCTTCCTAGGGTCTCAACATTTTTTTTATATTGCGGCAATGATAAACATTGCACAATTTCAGGTGTGATCCATGAAACTGATCCTTACCTTACAGTGATCTTGCTCTTATTAAAGAAACAAGCAAACATTTTATATTCGTATAGAACAGATTTGAGACTGAAATTATCTGGATGACTGTTTCAGCAATAAAGCTCATTGCTCAGAACAAAATCTGTGCTACCAAAGGCCTTTCAGAAATTAACATTAACCAGTAGTAATTTATATGACCAACAGAATAAAACATTAAATTCATAGGAAGAAGAAATAAGATTAACTGTTTTTAAATAATTGTATTTTTATTAAAATTAAAGGTAAAGGTTCCTGTCGCACATATGTGTTATTCCAGTGGTTCTCAACCTTCCTAATGCCGTGACCCTAATGCCATGACCCTAATGCCGTGATCTATTAGAGTTCCTCATGTTGCGGTTTTATGGTTGGGGTCACCCCCAACCATAAAACC
>JANHFR010000878.1:34666-48615 GCA_032468015.1 Mimophis mahfalensis | reverse complement strand
TAGGGAGGGGATGGGGGTTGGGTGGGTTGAAAATTTGAAAATGTATTTTTGCAGAACTTTTCAATAATAATAAAAAAAACACTGATAGACTGGCTGAACTAGTTTGTTTTCTGTTGAACTCCGATTGGATCCAGCTTATAGTCCTTCATGGATCATTACCTTGTAGTGGTGCATGAATCTGAGCATCCCAATTCTGCTATGAACTACTGTTGAGTATGTACACTCCTAAAACTATCACCCTAATGCGTAGGTCACAAATAAGGGATATATTCCACAGAAGGAAATGACAACCACGCCAATGTTTATTTTTTCATAGACTAGTACTGTGATGGTGAACCTATGGCACGCATGCCCAAAGTGGCACGCGGAGCCATTTCACCTGGCACGCGAGCTCTCGTGACCCCCCACACACTCCCCCACACCCATGTGTGTGACCCGCCCTGCATATGTGCACGCTATCCCACACTGGAAAAACACGGAAAAAACATTGAACACTTCAGCGGGTTTTTTGGGTGTTTTTTCAGCTCAGGGGATAGCATGCACCTGCATGGGGGGGGGGGGTAGCATGTGCTATCATCTCTCCTGCCCGCACATGCTACCCCCTCCCACCCACGCATGTGTGTGCATGCTAGCCCAAGTTTGTGCATGCGTACTGGGGGGGGGCACGTGCATGTGCGTGGGTGGTCGCGGGTGCAAGTGTGGGGGTGGGGCACACGAGACTACATGAAAGAGCACGAGCTTTCATTTTTGGCACAGGAGCCAAAAAAGGTTCACCATCACTGGACTAGCATATGGCCTTTTTTATATATAGACCAGAGAAATTTTCAGCTGAGTGGACTTTAACTCCCACAGTTCCACAGCCAGCATGATCAATGATGAGAATTCTGGGAACTGGAGTCTATACACATATCTATAAAATTCAAGTGAACTTTGTGGAGTCTATTTTCTGATCTGGACCGCCTCAAAGGGCTGACAAATACTAAGGATCTGAGACATAAAGGACTTTATAGACCTTGTACCAGCACCTTGAAATGGACTCAGAAGGAAATGCAGCTCCTATAAAATTATTGTTTTTCTGCTGTCTAGGTGCTGACTGGTAAACATATGGCAAGCTGAATATGATATTTAATGGCTTGATGGCATATAGTCACATTAGACCATTTTAACTGCCTAGAATTGAGGAATGCTATTCTATCTCCCCACTAAATAGATTTTCCAGTTAAATGAAACTTTCACCAAAAGGTTGGTGAAAGAGGGCAATTTTGACCATCTTTGGATATGTCAGCAAGGAAGAACCATCCTAATTTCTCAACCTCCGCTGCATCCTAAGAAGGCAGTTCTATCAGGAATTTGGAAATGGCCCTGAAAGCATTGTAGATAACCATGGAAATAATCCTGGAGAAGGAATGTTGTGGCAGTTAGAAAAAATAATGTAAGTCTAGGCAGGAAGTGAACCTCAGAAAGAAACTTCCATCTCTTTAAAAGATGGAAGGAAAACACTTCTGAGATTTTGTTTTTTTAGTCTATACTAGCTTTGCCTGTGTATAGTCAGGCCTGATAAAGCCGGGGAAGAGAAACAGGAGGCGTGGCCCACAGGGGCTGCTTCTCACCCATCCAAAGCTGTTGCTGCTCGGTCCCACACAGCCCAACCTCATCCCTCTGCCTCATTGTGGCTGGGCCCCACTGGGCCCAAAGTTGTCCCGACGCCTCCACCACTGCCTCCCCCTGATGGTCACCACCTCCTTGTGCACATGCACCACACACTCTCTGGTGCCCCTTGTGGAGTATTGTGAAGGGGTCAGCACTATCCGTAATGTGAAGGGGTTGGCACTTTGGCACTCTTTTTAGGGGACACAGACCCCCTGATGGCATGTCTTACCCCCACAGTGTTTGTTGCTGGAGGGTAATTATCTGTGGAGCAAGTTTGGTTGAAATTGGTCCAGGAGTTGAAGAGTGTATGGTGCGCACGCACGCGCGCGCACACACACACACTTTTTTGTATATAGATTACTGTTTCCTAACCAGAGAAATTTTCAGCTGAGTGGACTTTAACTCCCACAGTTCCACAGCCAGCATGATCATTGATGAGAATTCTGGGAACTGGAGTCTATACACATATCTATAAAATTCAAGTGAACTTTGTGGAGTCTATTTTCTGATCTGGACCGCCTCAAAGGGCTGACAAATACTAAGGATCTGAGACATAAAGGACTTTATAGACCTTGTACCAGCACCTTGAAATGGACTCAGAAGGAAATGCAGCTCCTATAAAATTATTGTTTTTCTGCTGTCTAGGTGCTGACTGGTAAACATATGGCAAGCTGAATATGATAGCAGATGGATCTTTAAATCATCTTTAAGGGCAGTCCCATGTAAAGTGAATTATGGTAGTCCATGCATGAATATTCTGCAAGAAAACAAACAAATATGCACTAGTAGAAAAATATTATCCATATTAACATCTGGACATACTCTGTGGAAAAATGAAGTTCTATTTAGTCAGCATACACAAGACTTAAGCACTGTTCAAGGAGTGGTTTGTTGTTTTGTTTTGTTTTTTTGCAAAATTACAACTTAAAGAAAACAAAATAATCAGAACATTGAGGTACAGCTTCAGCAATATTTTATACGGCTGTGCAATGAAGGTAAATAATAGATTTAATGGGATAGATTAGATAAACAGGATGTTTGAACAATACTAGATTGAAATTTGTGACATCATTACAGCAAACAAAGGAAACAAAAATATGTCAAAATGCAAACAGAAAAAAGATGAAATGACTCTTGATAATTGAAGAAAGACAGCTAAGGGCAAAAGACACTGAGGAAAAATTGCCGAATAAATTAGCTGACTTCCAGAGAATGATAGGAGTTCTATCTAAGGGAGGCATGTGAAAATCACAAGTAGTTACTGGCAGGCAGTCCTGGCAGAATAATGTCTATTGGGCCTCAAAGAGTTGGAAGCAACTGAGTGACTGAACAACAAAAGCCCACAGGTATCATCACTAAACATTTGTTGTCCTTTCATCTAAAGATCAATCCTAGTCACAGTCAGTTTGAAAAACATAATAATAGGGTGGGTCCTAAACACTGCATTGTAAAGTATATAAAATAAAGAGCAAAATAAAATAAAGAGCAATGATTACTGCACTCTACATGGGGCTACCCTTGAAAAACATCCAGAAGCTTCAATTAGTCCAGAATGCAGCTGTGCAAGTGATTATGGATGTACCTCAGTACACCCATATAACACCACTCTTGTGCAAGGCACTGGCTCCCAGTGGGCTTCTGGGTGCAATTCAAGGTGCTGGTTATGACCTTTAGTACTGGGTTACTTTCGAGACCACCTTTTATTACTGACTACCATCTACCACTCCCAGTGCCCTGTCAGATCCCACAGAGTTGGCCTACAGGCCCCATCAGCCAAACAATGTCAGATGGTGGGTCCATGGGGGAGAGCCTTCTCTATGGCTGTGCCGACCCTGTGGAATCAGCTGCCCACCCCCACCCCCACCCCCAGGGATTCAGATCATTCCCAACCTGTTGACCTTCTACCAAGCTGTCAAGACCTAGCTATGCCAACAGGCTTGGGGTTAATGATTCCACCTGAGGGGAGTGTTTTTTAAATGTTTTTAAATGTTCTTAATATTATATTTGTTTCTATTTTTGTATGTTTTTAAATGTTGTAAACCACCCAGAGTCCTTTGGGAGTTGGGCAGCCTAGAAATTTTGATGATGATGATGATGATGATGATGATGATGATGATGATGATGATGATTGGCTGGCAATCAGCCCTCACCATGAATTTTACATTTGATTAAACATAAAGACGATTGCATTGCCCTGTCCTGCCCTGCCCCCTCCTTACCTTTCCATGTCCTGTTCACTTAATGTTAGAGAATTAAATTGATTCTTGTTGTTTTTCTTTCTTTTGAGGTGATGGATCTCTTCCCTTCAGCCAAGCATGACAAAATGAATGCCAGAGTCTCTTCAAACAAAAAGCCAAACCTTTTATTATCTACAAGAAAAGTAGTTTATATTACAGATCAAGTCCAGACTCTTTTCTTAAGCCTCCTGCGTGTATTTATTTCTTCCTCACATGCACAGCCTCATATGAGGCTAGATCCCAGGCCTATAGCTATGTCTCCTATGAGCACACAGCTCCCTCGCAATAGGTCTTACTGGGACTGAGGTAATTCAGTCAGGGAGCCCCTTATATAGGTTTTGATGTCATTTGGTGCTGACCTCACAAAATGGAGGGAAAATTCAAACCTCCTCCAGTCCCCTGATTGGCCTGAGCTATCTCCAGGGCTTTTAGTGTTTGCAAAACCCAGCAGGTCCTACTGCTAACAGTTAATCTTTGCATCCATGTGTATTTCCTGAACAAGGAGAACTCAATCATTGCCATAACAGTACAGCAGATCAATTGCCCTGACAGTGACCCCAGAAACAGACAGAAATCCAGGATTCAAAGTCAGGTGTGATTATGCTTCCTCTGAAATCTAGGATGCTGTTTCAGTTGTTTAATAACTCCCTTTCAAACTAACTCAATAAAGCATCAGAAATAAATACACAAAAAGCACATTTAAATCAATATTCAGAATGATTTTTAAAAGGAAAAAAATGGGTTAATGATGGAAAACAGAGCATTGCCACAAATGAGACACTGGTGTGTATAAGAAAGACTTTCATAGCCTTAAGACTGCTAGATCTGAGATTTGGGTGACATGGATATTTCTGTCTGATAACACTAAGGTTAATGTAGATTTTAAAAAAAATTGTTGTCAGATGTGCCATTCCAAGTATGGAATCAATACATGTCTCATGTATTTGAGCAGGGGTTTGGACTAAAGGACCTTCAAGGTCTCTTTCAGCACTATGATTCTATGTTTTAGCTTCCAATGGCTATCCTCGAAAGTACCTTTAGAACCAGTGGTGGGATTCAAATTCTTTTACTACCAGTTCTGTGGGCGTGGCTTAGTGGGCATGGCTATGCTGTCAGCCAATCAGACATGGTATTTGCAGGTGTCAGCCAATCAGAGGTGGTATTTGCCGGTTCTCCGAACCAGTCAAAATTATTGCTATCAGTTCTCTGGAACCTGTCAGAACTGGCTGAATACCAACTCTGATTAGAATATTTATAAGAACCACTTTTCCCAAATGGGATGAGGGAAGGAAAAAAGGGAAGGAGCCAAATCGAACTTGACACATAGATAAAAAACAAGGACAAGGAGAGAGAAAAGGACAAAGGAAAGGAGAAGGGAAAAAAAAGAAAAGGACAAGGACAAGGCACCAAAATATTGGAAAAAGAGGGAGATGGGCTGTTTAAATAAATACATTTCCAGTTTAGCTTGCTCTCAACACCCACCTAAGGGGTCACTTATCTTGATCAGAGGAGGCCTACATGCTACTTACTTGAAATAGAAAAGGCATAGCTTGATGCTCATTTGTCTAATATTTAAAAAAAGAACAGCACGGGATGAAAAGGTAAAAACTAGAGAATGAGAGAGAGAGGGGTACAGCAAACAAAATGTTCTATTATCTACAGTATATCTCTGTAGCTATCAAAAAGCACTAAACTTTCCAGAGCCTCTAGAAATAACAGTGTGGGTCAGTGGCGGGATTCAATTTTTTTTACTACTGGTTCTGTGGGCATGGCTTAGTGGGTGTGGCTATGCTGTTGGCCAATCAGAGATGGTATTTGCCACTTCTCCAAACCAGTCAAAATTATTGCTACCAGTTCTCCAGAACCTGTCAGAACTGGCTGAATACCACCTCTGGTGCGGGTAATCAGCAAGGTTGATCCCTAAGAGAGTGGTCTTTGATTATTTCAATTTCATCCTTAAACCTCTTAGGTATATAATTATAGTAGAATAGGGATTGAAAGTAGGACACCAGGTGATCCCTCTGCTATTCTGCACTATGAAGGAAACAGTTTGACAGATGGGGATGATGCATCCAATACAAACACCATGCAGTTCAGGTGGACAATAACCCCAGTGCAAGTAGAACAATCGCAGAATGTTCACCATGTAGGACAACTCAACTCATGCTATTATGCTGTTTTTCTCCTTCTCATTCCTGATTTGGTGTCCCATGTTTTTTTTAAAATGCAAACTTCAAGATGGGGATTTGTCCGTTTATCTTTCTAAAGCATTCTCCATGGAATATATTGGGTGAAAAAAAATTGAGGTAAAAACATTTAAAACAAACTATCATCCAGTGGAACTCTCTAGTCGCTATTCAGCTGTTATAATACAAAATAAATGCAGTGCTAACATGGATACATTTAATTTATTTAGAAAACAGTATGATTTAGTGCAGATCAACAGGAACTGTCATTCTTCTTGCTGGTTTTTAAGATCCTCTCCACAGAAATATGCATTATTCTTGCAAAAATGTTTGTATGTATTTTACATCAGATCACACTATGACCTGATGTAAATTTTTCTAAACTTTGAAAATTATTAAGTTTCTCTCTGTCAAACACAGATAGTTTTGCTGTAGGTTTGAGCTGCTAATGCAACCTTTAACCTGTAGTTGTGCCACGCTTCTTTCTTTACAGGGTATTTTTCATAAAAGAGAATTGCATTTTAGGAAAGAATGATATCATGAACCAACATTGTTTATATCTCAATTAGGCTACACTTTTATTAAGATTAAAGTTTAAACAATATGCCACCAAAGGAAGTGATTTGCATGCATTTGGAGATAAAGAAACTGCAAGCAACCTGCACGAGGGTTGCAGAAGTATTCCAAAGAAATGATTCACAAAACACATTATCACAAATAAGCAAAGGGCTTAAGCAGTTTTATCTTTTAGAAAACTCAATTCAGCAGTTCCAGAGGCTGTCTCTTCTACTTTCTTACTGGAGGAGGTTCTGCTGGGCTGTCACTGAAGTAAAATAGCTATTACGTGCAAACAGTCAAGGATTCAAAGGAGCTTCATGAGCCCTCCAAAGGATATAGTTACTTTAATGTTCTGAGGGAGGGACTTTACAAAGCATCAAGAGGTTCACTAGAAGCGAAGAGATTGCCTTGAGCTCCTGCAAAAATATTTAAAATTCTCCTTTTACATCGTTTGGTTTTAGACGAAAGCTGAAATGCTGTCAGAGGAGGGACCCATTCTTTTGGAGACCTGATTGAAATTGAATGTGCCCACTTTTTCCAACTGAAGTGATTTAATAGCTGAATCAGACATTCACAGCGCCGAATTGGTATTGCAGATCGATAACTCTTTATATGGAAAATGAAATGTCATCACACTCAAATCTACCATTATACTCAAAACAGTCTCTAGATACAACACATATCTCATTTAAAATTGATCTTTTCCAAGCTAATTCTTGCTGGATAAAATCCTCGGTTCCTTTTAAATATTTTTTTTAAATTTTTTAAAAATGTTTTTTTTAAAAAAAAAAAGTTACAATTTTCTCTCTTCCACAAGTACATCATCTGGGTAATATCAGATATGAAGCAAATCCCACCTACTCCTTTCACAATTAATAATTATCCTTATTCCTTAAACAAGTATATGTATACCTAAAAATTATATCATATATCATAAATATATTGTAAATGCCATATCTAACAATATTATTATGCCTAATACAATTTTATCAGCTATTTATTACAAAATTAAAGTCATTGCTAATACACAAATGCTCTTTCTACCTTCCTTATCCACATTATTTATAATTCTATTCATATTATTCTTATTTAGTCTATGGCTGCTTTTATCATTTCTTCCTTTTAAATATTTTAGCATTTCAGGGAACTTGTTGACCACTTCAGTGAACATTAAAGCACCTTATATATTTGTTTGTAAACAGTAACATATATCTGTTTAATTGGGAAACAGTAAATCACAAAATGGCCAACTTAGTTGATCCAGTTGCCATTCCACTAAAGTGGTTGCTTGATCCCAGAATGCTGTTTTACCCATTCAGTAGAAACTACTACAGACACAAAATATTTTGGGGGTGCACTATGAAGAATGCATTACAAAGTTAAAATGTAGATAGCAAGTTGAGTTCCCCACAAAGGATACTCAACCTGTGTACAAAGAATTAGAACATTTGGGAAAGGGGTGCATCAGAACAAATGTTAAGTACGGGGATCATTTTTACCAAGATCCCTCCATCTATGTACTGTACTTCACTCAAGGAATTTACAGAACATTTTTCTAGTTTAGCTTTAATAACTTAAGAAAAATGGTTAAAGGCTTAATTGTAATAGACTGTAGAATAAGATAGGAAAATGGAAAGAGCAAAGAATTAGTATTAAGATTTGGTAATAAGGAATTTGGCTTTAAATCTGTATAATAAAATCATTTTTGTGAGCAAAAAACAAAATGCAGTCTTTGCATCTGCGGTCTATAACTTATTAAGAAAAACAGTAACGGTAATTATGGCACGATGGTTAATTTTTTTATTTGGGGGGAGATAATTATCAGCATTCAGAACAGTCTCATCAGTACATCTCAGCTCTCCAGATCATCCATTCCAAAAGTGCTATGACCTCAGACACGACTTAGCTTAATTAATCTCTTCGTTGCAGACAAAAAAAGCCCTATCCTTAAATTCATGCACAAATTACTAACTTAGATTTTCACCTCTCAGACATTCTCAGTCTACAGCAGGGGCGGGATTCAGCCAGTTCGGACTGGTTTGGACAAACCGGATGTTAATTTGTACATCTGGTTTGCCAAACCGTAAGTTGCAAGGACTGGATGGCCCTGCCCACTCTGCCCTGCTTCTTCCAGGAGTCTCCCACTCCTGCTTTACAATATAGATTAAAATTACAACTGCTTTCTAGCTGAACTTGTTTATTGATTCCTTCGAAACCAGGTCTCCTGAAGAAACGTTCTTTGCTTCTTCTGTGGATTTTTTTTTAAGCTTGTATTTTTTAAGCTGATGAGAACTATGTTATGTTTTTCCTTTTCCTAATCCTATATTTAACTTCTTTGTTTCCTCTGCCAATTTTTCTTAGTATGAAAAATGACCAAAGCTTTTTGTCTACCTCTAGGAGAGGGGATGGCTAGGATCTGATTGCCAGGGTAGGCAATCTCCCTTGGTAATGATGGGATTCAAATATTTTAAAAACCAGTTCTGAGGGTGTGGCTTGGTGGTCATGTGACTGGGTGGCATGGCCAATTTAGCATTCCATTAAACACTATACAGCCACCCCCCTTTCTATTCTTCTTTTTAATACTGCGTGAAGTTTTTTCTTTAGGGTTTTTGTTTTTTTACAAGGGGGGAGAGGTTAGTAATGCCTGGGAATTTCTGGGAATTTCTCCTCTGTGTTAGAGGCACCAAAATAACCAAGGAGATGTAAGGTCTCCTGCTAGAGCAGGGGGTTTGTCGATGACCTCCGACGTCCCTTCCAGCCTCGGATTGCTGTGCTGTTTCAAAGCATACTCTGAAGCTGCGTCTAGTGCCAGCAGATTTGTAGTCCTTCCTTCCTCTCCTTTTTCTCTCCATCCAACCATATCTTACTTGAACATCTGTGCAAGGGGCCCTTTCCAAGGTGAGCTAATCAATATCATTTGTATTTTCTTATACTTCAAAGCCAACCACGGAATTTATATTAAAAGTCATTGTAAAAAGTCATTACTGAACACATTGTAAGCCGCCCTGAGTCTTTGGAGAAGGGCGGAATATAAATGGGATTAAAAAAAAAAGTCATGCCAACTGTTTCTGATATATCTCTGTGCAATAATTGTATGTGATGATGTTAGAAAAAGAGGGAAATTGTCAGGAAAATAAAAAAACAAAGATAAGGGAAGGACGCACATGCATGAATCTTATTTCAGAACACAATTCCAGACTTCAACCATTCTATGATCTATGGAATTGGCTGTAATAGAGAAATACAAAGACCACATTATCATTTGTACTATTGCCTGACAGTGTTTCTCCAGGGTTTTAGACAAAAGTATCAGCTCGATCTGGATTTGCAAAAAGTTAAACCAGAGAGATGCATGCAGAATATGCATGTGACAGGATGTACCTAAACAGAGGTCAATGAAACGGTCCTTTCTGAGTCCCAAAGATGCTTTTTGAAGAGATAACTGGGTTTTCTTTGAAGATATTTTACTTCTCACCCAAGAGGCTTCTTCAGCTCTGACTAAAAGAAAGTCCGGTTGCCACTTGTAAAAACACCTTTGGGATAACCATAATGTAGGATGACTGAGAATTCCCATGGTCCTTTCTGAGACTGCAATACATGAATAAGATCTGGTTGTTCCGTGAGATCTCAGTGAGATCAGAACAGGATTCTCTGGGTTTGGAATATTTTGACCACAAAACTTTTTGCAAACTTATATTAATGAACATGTATGTAGCACTTCCCACCAAATGAGAAGGAAGGACTCCCTGGGGAGGAACCTAATGCTGGGAAAGATTGAGGGCAAAAGAAGAAAGGGACGACAGAGAATGAGGTGGCTGGATGGCGTCACTGAAGCAGTCAGTGTGAGCTTAAATGGACTCCGGGAAATAGTGGAGGACAGGAAGGCCTGTAGGAACATTGTGCATGGGGTCGTGATGGATTGGACACAACATTGCAACTAACAACAACAACAACATGCCACTGTGTCCAGGTATTGTTCGTGTAACTTAAATATAGAATACATGAAAGACAATTATTAGTAGATTTAGTCAACATTGTTTCCCATGTCACCTATACATGTCATATGAGAAGATATCATTGTAATGCAATAGGAATAATATTAGCTGTAGTATAGAAAGAAACAAAACAAATTAAGATAAGGCTAGCCAATGAGATCTTATACCAGAGACAGAGAATGAGAGAGACTTATATGTTCAAAGTAGGGAATAAGTTATTTAGGCAATGGGTGAAATAAAGGAATTTTATTCCTGCTTTCTTTCTTTTCATTAACTTCAGGAAGGAATCAGAATCTCCAGAATTATCTGTAGTTTCCTGCCACTGTAAAATGTTTTCCGTAAGACATACACTATCATCTCCTGAACTGCTTCTTGGAGCTTGCTGAAACTTAGCTGAAGCATTCCAGATATTCAGCATGACATAGCTGGTAAAGAAACTTCATTATACAATAAAGATGAAGCCAGACACCCATGTTAAATGCACCCACCTGAGCCAGCAGAAAGTACACCATCATAAAATTTGCTGAGTCAGTTGTTCCACCCTGTACTGTCATAATAACACTGTGTCCAGGTATTGTTCATGTAACTTAAATATAGAATACATGAAAGACAATTATTAGTAGATTTAGTCAACATTGTTTTCCATGCCACAAACATTGCTCACAATCCAGAAAACTGTTAACAGTCCATCTGGGCTGCAGTCCCTGCCATCAGCAGCAAACCTAATACAGACATGTGGATCTTTGAGAATCATTGCAAAGAAATAAAACACATATAGTAATCTAAGAAAAACCTTTAATAAGGAAAATAAACATAAACTGACTACATTATTGCTAGCACAGAAAAAGAACTTCTTACCACATCAGTAAGACGAAGAAGAAGGAATAAAGGAAGTAAGTAAGTGTGCAGACTTTGCTCTACCCTAAGGAATGTGGATTTAGCCAAAACATAAACCACGTGTACAGGATCACTATGGTTACTAGCTAAGCAATGAATCTAAGTTCAGAATAGAACTTAGTATTGTGTATGTTTACATAAGAAACTTGGCTGACAACTGTGTGACAACAACAACCATCAATTATTCTCCCTAATGTAGGATAGAGTAGGATGAATTGGGAAAAACAGACTCAACTGGAAGCTAGACTCAACTGGAAAGTTGACTCTAACTACCTAAGATCTGTCTCCCACCATGGGTCTAATGCTCTTCTGAAAGCCACATTAAACCCATGTCCAAAATACTCGGGTTGACAAGTAGACATGAAAAAAAAAGCATGGGGTGAAATGAGAGAAAAGGAGGGAAAATGAATGGGCTTCATCCTTAGCTGGTGCTGCAAGGGAATAGTAATGCCAACAGTAAGATTGGTTGTATCTTGCCAGATGACAAATCCACAAGCATTGCATGGATGACCATGGAAAAGGAATGGGACAGGCAAAATGTGATTCTGTCCTCTAAAATAATGAATATAATAAACCGATTAAATGTTTCTTATGAAATTTTATTTGCAAAAGATGCAAAAAAAATGTTAATGCTTGTTAGATATTTGTTTTAGAGGAGATGGTATCATGACAGGTGAGATCCAGCACCTTAGGTCAGTGATGTTGAGCCTTTTTTGGCTCCCATGCCAAAAATGAAAACTCACGCTCTTGCATGCAGTCTTGTATGCCCCACCCCCACGCATGCGCCTGCGACCACCCCCCAGCATGCATGCACAAACTTGGGATAACGCATGGGCACGTGTACGCATGCAGAGGGAGGGGGTAGCACACGCAGGGGGGAGCAATGATAGCGTGCATTATCCCCCCCTGCATGGGTGCATGCTATCTCCTGAGCTGAAAAAACACCCCAAAAAATGCTGAACAGCTCGATGTTTTTTCGTCGTTTTTTCAGCTCAGGGGATACTGTGCGTCTGTGTGTGTGGGGGGGATAGCTATCACCTCTTCTCCCCCACACATACACACGCTGTCCCCTGAGCTGAAAAAAATGCCCCAAAATTGCCAAACTGTTCAATGTTTTTTCTGCATTTTTCCAGTGCGGGATAGCGTGTGCACGCATGGGGGGGGGGTCATACGTGCAGGGGCGGGGGAGTGTGGCAGGGGTCATGAGAGCTTGCGTGCAAGGTGAAATGGCTCTGTGTGCCACTTTGGACATACGTGCCATTGGTTCGCCATCACGGCCTTAGGTTTTCATTTGAAAGGCTTTTATTCAGCGAGCAGATTAGAACAAGTACAGAAGAGAAGAAGGATAACAGCAAGGAAGCAAGGAGGAGTTGACATGACCCCCCTTTTATAGACAAAACTTGAGTGTCGGTTAGCAGGTACACATTTGCAACATTCTGTAGACAGGAAGGCTGCAAACAGCTTTGTCAGTTGGTTGGAGTGAGTGTGGTGTGGCCCCCAGGCAGCCATTTTAGAACACTCCAAAATATGGAATTAAATAATAATACCTTCAATTATTTAATTGCCAACAATACTTCCGATTTGAGTATAACGGCAATACATACAATAGCTAACAGACCCCAGCTCCCTTTCTCACTTTAAATCAATTTTCTGAGCAGGCCAGTAGCATTTTGTATTGGTTCCAGCAACTAAGAAGGGATGAGAGTTTAAGGCATGAGTAAGTTAATGGGTCTAGCAAATGTTTTGAACAATTCCCATCAATCCTTGGGAATGGCATGAAATTTAAGGACAAAATATCTGAAGAGCACTGTGGAAAACCGGTGGCTGGCCTGATGAAATCCAGGCAGTGCCTTTTTCTAAAAATGGGTCCATATTACTTATTATAAACTGAATTAAAATACTATGGATATTGTTGCTGATGCGTTACAAATCTGAATTTTATTTCATCAGCAGTAAAATTTATACTGCAAGCTTGTGAATTTCATCAGCATTCATTATACCTTTGTTGCAAATTATGAGCAGGGCCCAGAATATATCATTTGTGCTCCATGAATTAGTAAATCTGAAATTTAAATTTTAGCAATGTTTTAAAAACAAGCTAATTATGAAAGGAGAAAATAATGCTCTGAGACTGGATAATAAATTTTTTTATTAATTTAGCAAAAAATTACATAGCAATGTTCATTTTCTCCAACACAATATAATTAAGTATATACATTATTTAAGATACTTTCTCTCACTCAGACTATGCTTCTTATAATGAATAGTTATAAGAAGCAAATATGTAAAATGTGATGTCCTGGAGCAAAATGTCCTTGCTTCACAAGTACCACTGTGACTCTAGGTATGGCAACTGAAGCTCCACCTGCCATACCTGTCAAGTTACAAATGTTAAAATATGGGAAAGGTGTGCCCGCCCTGCGTGC
>JANHFR010000876.1:92382-105042 GCA_032468015.1 Mimophis mahfalensis | reverse complement strand
AGGGAAAGAGAACAGTGGAAAGCAGTGGTGGGATTTAAATGATTTTACTACTGGTTCTGTGGGCATGGCTTAGTGGGCGTGGCTATGCTGTCGGCTAATCAGAGGTGGTATTTGCCAGTGTCAGCCAATCAGAGGTGATATTTCCCTGTTCTCCGAACCAGTCAAAATTATTGCTACCAGTTCTCTGGAACCTGTCGGAACTGGCTGAATACCGCCTCTGGTGGAAACATTGGAAAGGTCAGGAGACAGGAGGGCCAATGGGATATACTGCCCAGCCCACTCTGGGCAGAAGAGAGAAGGCTTGTGGGCTAGTAGGAATTGCCGCACTGGAATATCAGTAGCAGCAGCAGGCAGCCAGGCCAACAAAGCAAAGCAGTAGTAAAATTGGAGACGCAGACTGGCCTGAAAGAGGGCAACACATGCCAGGACTACCCCTAACTGGCCCGTCAAATGACTTCAGGATCACAACTCAGTTTTGTTTCTGCCAAATGACAGCTGTTCAGGGATAGTTCAACAGAACATCTGGAAGACTATGTATTTGTTTCAGACTTGAAGTAAAAACCTATACCTCTACATGCAACTTTAAGGGAGAAAGGAAAGAAAAGAGAGACAATCAGTTATGCTTTATTTTAAACTATTTTAAAATTCAGAACAGAGTTTAAAACACTGGTAGAAATGCCAAACAAGAGAACACTACTTTAATTTACAGCTATCCTTGTGGCTTCCGCTACTCCTTTTTATCATGCTTTAGCTTTGATTTCTATTATCCAATCAAGATCTGTGTCAACCGTTATCCCTAGAGATGTCCTTCACCTGCTACAATCTGACAGTTAAACCTGAGTGCTAAGGAGGATCATTACCTCTTAAACCTATTTATCCAAGCCACTGAATAAGTTAATTGAAAAGCTCATTAAACAACAACAATCTGATTTGTTTTCACTGGCGGCAAACTCATTTTAAGCAGCAGAATGGGTAGCATAGTTAAACAATATGTTCTAGGAAAAAGAAGCTTCTTAAATTAGGATAGTTGAAAATGACCATATAAGCTAAAGTTATGTGGTATTGCATAGAACTTTATTACATTTGTTTTTCCTATAATGAGTCAGTTGAAGTAGAGGTGGACTTTTTAGGGCTCTGAAGATTCTATTTAGACTACAATTCCTGTAATCCCTAACAGACTTTCTATATTGAATGCAAGTACTGGAAAATGAGAATACAAAAGTTCGATCTTAATCCTATAAAAACCATGAAATCTAAGAGCCAAAGGAAGACTGGCTTTGTGAATCAAACCAGGGTTGGCATGGCCACCATAAAATGGCAAGGAAATAAGCAGACTGGGTCCTACCTGACCTTTTTTATATGGCCCTTCTCAATATAGCAACTCATGGAGAGAGCTACCTCAGATGTGATCCACAGTGGGGGAAAAGTGTCCTTAAAGGATGTATAACCCACTTCAGTACAATTTTATCAAAATGTTTTATTGAAATAAATTCATAAAATCAGAGAACACCCGCCCAAATTCCAGTTTGTTTACTTTTGAAAAAAGGCAAAGGCTGGGTGGGCAAATTGTATTGGCATGTCTTAATTTTACGCTATACTACACTCTGCGCTAAAGTAAGTGGCTGCTTCTGAGGCAGGAAAATGCGAGACGGGTAACGGGGGGACTTTCAACCCCAGTTGAGAGGAAGCAGTGGATACTAACTTACAAATAATTGCCACTGAATTCCACAATGGGGTTCCCTCACGAAAATAGGAATAGGACATGTTTTTAACCTCAGAGATGGAAAATGGCCTGGCAGTAATTTCCCTTTCTCTTTGTTTTTGTTCCCTCCCCACTCCAAAGCTCTACTTGAATTTTAGGGAGTATGTCTTCTGCTGGGAATATAACTGAGATAAATGCATTTGACTTTCTTCTCTTTGTATTCAAATTCCGGGGTCTCAGTTATGAAGTAAATTGAGGCTACAGATCATGGACAGCCTAAATCAACCATATCTAGCTTGGCTGGAGAGGGTCACTGTAGCTGACTATTTAGCCTCAGTAAATGAAATTAGTAAGCCAGACCTAGATGCTTCAATTAAGATTCTCCTTTGTTTGAGATTTCCAAAATGTGTAGGTCAGGTTCAGAAAGAAGACAGGTAGTTAAAATTAGTTTCTTTGCCCCAGACACAACATTTACACCTGTTGTGGTATACACCTGAGCCACCATTTAACATAGGATGACTCACTTGACTCATCCCAGGATCTTCCAATATGGAACCCGATGGAACCTAATAGAAGCTTATTCCATTTGATTTTGTATTCTTGCTGATTATACAGTTTGGGATGTAACTTTCACAGTACTTGCCAGCACTAGGAACAAAGCATATGTAAAAGACATACCCATAAAGCTCAACTAATATGTAATGCAAAATGCATATTGCACCTATGGCCCAATGTATTGTTTATAATCCACACTGAACACTTATGGTTTATGGTGCCATCTGAGATTGGAAATCTGGTGCCCTTCAGATGTATCAGATTATGACCTCAATAATCTACAACCATAATGATTTGCCTTATAGGAACTATAGCCTGAAAAAAAATCTGACTTTTAATTTCTAATCTTAGCATAATATTTAAGCACTGGCTGAAATCAAGATAATGTTCAATTATGACTTCCATTCAAATTGCATCTCTCCTCATAAAACAGTGTGATGAGGAGCAAGCAGCATCTAACTATATTATTCCCAAATTAATATCTGAAATGCCATAACGTTTTAGCAACACAGAAATGAGAACACCCTGTTTATATTGTTTCTTCATTGCAAAGAATATCTTGCTTTTCTAATGGTATTCAAAGGGTGTAGGAGACGGAAATTGAACTTTGAGTTTGAATTTAATTTTACATTGAGGAAGTATGTTATAACCATTACACAGATTAAAGTTCCACTACTATAATGTTAATTTAATCCTTTGGCCCCAGATATGTTTAGCTAAAAAGCAGCAGCTAATTATGTCAATCCTTAAAATATGAAGCATATTATAAAACTGGAGAAGGAGAAGGAGAGTTCCTAAAGGTTGTTCGGGTATATAATGACAGTCGGAGAAATTCAATAACTGCTCTGTATGGAATGTACTCAAAAACACCACATGAAACAAATTAAACTAGAACAATGAATCCTTCACACTGTGCAAATACAAAAATACCAGAAAGCATTGGTTTTGTGTTTTGTAAGGGCTATAATAATGAATTAAGATTTGGGATAGCGAATCTTCACAAAATTGCAGGAAAGTTATTACCCAGAGGCCCAGCATGAATATTTTAGATCTTAACACTTTCTGAACTTTATTCAGGCTTTGCTGACAAAATGGACACCATTATTACTTTTTTTTTTTTTTTGGTCACTGGATAATATTGAGGAAACAAACTATTTCCATCCAAGTTCAGAGAGAAGGTAAGCAGAATGGAGGAAATGAGGGAAAACATGATGGCTCACATTTTACTTTGCTATTTCTTTAAGTTGTTTCTTACTTTTATACGTGAATATACCCATTCAGGCATAGGTAGCCAGAATATAAAATTCACATACTTCATATCAATTGAAAATAAGCTAATTTGAAATTACTACTTTTCTTAGCAAAATGAGTTTTTACTCATTTTATCTGGGTGTATTTGTTAATTTATTGAACTTATAAATTTAATAGCTTTTTAATATTTGTATTGTTTGTCTTTATTGTGTTCGCCGCCCTGAGTCCCTCGGGAGAAGGGCGGCATATAAGTTCAATAAAACTTAAACTTAAAAAGTAGCAGTTACAAAAGGAAAAACTAGGACCGCTCCCTTTACATGCAACTAAACTCACAAGATGACCAGCAGTTTTATATGAGCAGTAAATTAGAAATGGGTAATATATGATCCTTCAGGTTTCTTTGGACTCATACTATAACCCTGATATAATTGGCCCTGGTGGTCAGGTCTAAACACCTACAACACAGAGAAATCCACACCAAATGTTAAATTGCAGATTATTTTGGAAATAAAAGAATAGTGATAATGGATACAAATAACAGCAAATAATTTTCCTCCCATAGTGAGGGGAGGAAAAGCACTTTAAACACAACAGCACTACAATTTTATTGACAACTATCCCGAGTATGAAGGGGTGATGAAAACAGTATTTTGAGATGTATAATGTAACTACTTTTGGTGCATTTTCATCCCTAACAAATCTTTGAAATCTAGTTTTATGCTCCTTTGTTCAGAATCCCAATTCAATTGTGTACATCTGATCTTGGATGATCTCAAAATTAAGAATTAGACCTAGTCTATCACTATCACTAGGGGTAGGGCCTTCTCGGTTGGAGCACCCACCTTGTGGAACCATCTGCCGATGGAGTTGCGAATGGCTCCGGATCTTGGAACCTTCCGCAAAGAGCTAAAGACCTTCCTTTTCGCATCAGCCGGTCTGGACTAAAAGATTGGGTGGTTTTTGTTTCTTATTTGTGTGGGCATGTAATTATCTAATTTTCGTTAATTCTGTATTTTATGTTTGTTTCTCTGGAAACCGCCCTGAGTCCTCAGGGAAAGGGCGGTATATAAATGAAATAAATAAATAAAATCTTCTTAGAAAACTGCCAGCAGAAGTGGGGTTTAGAAACAACTCTGGTGACATAGCTGAACAATGCCTAGTTAGGGGAGCTGGGTCTAATTAATCTGCCTCAACACTGTGGTAGAGCACTCGCCTATCTAGCTCATTGGTGTCTATAGTAGATGACAAGTTTGTGAAGATCAAAGACAGGAATCTTTTTTAGCCCTACCTACAATATGAGGTATGGACTTGGAACTTTTTGCATGCAATGCACTGAAGCATGGGTTTTTTTTGTTTTTTGTTTTAATCCCATTTATATCCCGCCCTTCTCCGAAGACAGGGCGGCTTACAACGTGCTCAGCAACAGCCCTCATTCCATGCATACGCCTGCTCATTAGGGCTCTCGCACTGACTTCTTATCTATAACATTACCTCGCCTAACTAATACCATTTATATATTACCTTTATTTGATATTCTTATGCAATGTATTACATTATTTTTCCCTATTCCAAAATCACATTGGAACTGACAAGAACACTATTCCTTGTTTCTGTCTCTTTCCTTTCAACAAGAATTTAAACAGACATACAAGGTTGAACCTGGTAACTGCAACAAGGTAGGCTATATCAATTAATGCTTCACTGTAATTTAATGACGTAATTGGGAAAACTATGCTTGGCAGAGAAAGAGGATCAACTGACTTCACCAATGTTTAAGGTTATTTACAAAGGAGCTT
The DNA here is from genome assembly GCA_032468015.1 of Mimophis mahfalensis. Taxonomy (NCBI): domain Eukaryota; kingdom Metazoa; phylum Chordata; class Lepidosauria; order Squamata; genus Mimophis; species Mimophis mahfalensis. The sequence continues at coordinate 99,738 of JANHFR010000876.1, read as the reverse complement.
ATGTGCATGGCTGCATATGTGGATGCTGTCATCCATATGCAAAATGTCTTCAGCAGAGAGGAAAATAACCAGTTTCTATAGTACCTAAAGATATAAGGTTCCCTATATCCTGCAAACACTGCTAAACAAATGTCTTATTGATTGCTGCAAAACTGATGACTTAGAAAAATTATAATTTCCTAATAGATGAGAGCACAAACCACATGCGTAATGGGGAACTGTTCACAATCAACAAAACGTATGAAATCCCCAGGATTGAGGCCTATATAATAGAATGCCTTTTACACATTTATATCAAAGCCTTGGGGGAAGGCAGAAAACACACCATAGTTAATACTAGCAATTTGAACACTTCAGCAGACCAGAAATAAGATAATTGTTCAACATAGGCTGGGTCTTTTGAACTACTAGAAGCACTGCCTGTAATTATAGACATCTGTCATTGCTAGCCACTCAGTAGTAATTCTGACATCAGTATACAACTATAAGACTAAAGTGCCTGCAGGCATAGTAATGGAGGCCAGATACGAAAGGCGGACAATCTGCCTCATCCAAGCTATCTGTCAAAGGTTTCCAAACACCAATAGCTCACACACATTGTATCCCTATGATAATATGTTGATTTATTTTCAATCCTCTAATATTTATAGTGTGGCCATCTATTAAAATGAAAGGGGGGGAAAAATCCTTATGGCTAATTGAAGCAGTTAGTATGTGTATCTTCCTGAAAGATCACAGCTTGGTTTTCTGAAATTAAATATCTGTAGCCACTTTGAGCAAGTCCCATTAGAATAATAAAAGATTAATTATCTATACACCATTGGACAGGTAAAGATTGTTACAGTTTATATCTTTATGTAGTTTTTACAAATCAAGTCAGGTGTCACTGTGTCACACTTGCGACATGCAAGAAAACAATGTGTTTATGTAATGCTACTCTGCTAAATAATTAATATTTTATTACTTGCTATTGACATCTGAATAGGATATATTGCTACTCTAATCATGATATCTCAAGTAATGCTAGCAAACAGCATCTCTAACACATTATTAGCTATATAATCACAACAGCAATTGAAGAAGAAAAAATAGATATTTGCTTCATTAGGAATGAATATCCTTAGTTATTGTAATCTGTTACTAAGAAACCTAAATAGCTCATATGAAAAAAAGCAGTTCCTATCAAGACACTATTAATTATTAGACAGACTGCTATCCTACAAGTGAGTTGCATTTTAAAAACCTCCTTTAAAATACAATTGCTAAATGCCTTACAGTGCTGTAACATGAGACAGGTTCAAATCTTATTACTTCACCAAAATTAAAACCTAAGTTTTAATACTGTTCAAGTCGAACAATGATTCCACACTTTATTGCTTTTGAAATCCCTTGATGATCATAGGGAAAAATGCCCTCGAGAAAAAAAGACTCTGTTTTCGATAAACAGAAAATACAGTTTGCACTCTTAGCCTCTTTGTCATCACAAAAAAAGGATTTAATGCCAATTCTTAAAAAAAAGACTTTTTTTCACAAAATGTGCACCTTGTGTGCCATTTGTAAAATCAGTTCACTTTCTTTTATTTATTACTGCAGTGCGGCAAAGCAATAAAGTAGCTACCAATAGCTAATAAATTACATGCCTTTTAAAACAATTCTCCAGCTGCAAAAACGTGTAACTACAAAGGTTTACATTTACATGGTACATCATATGAAATGTCTATATTTATGTCTTATTAACCAGTTTACTAAAATCTGACCTTTTACCTAAGAGCTGAAGGCAGTTCTGAGTTATACCTAAAGGTATACATATACCCTTATTCAGTAACATTTTCATCCTGGTCAGTATACACAGGGAACACAAAATCTGTTATCTAAAATAAATAATTTATTCACTAATATATGATAGCCTTGAGGCAGAAAAAAAAAATCCTTCATATTGTGCTTAAGAAGCATATTTTCTCTGTACTTGCCAAAGATAAGTTATAGTCACATATTCTACTGAAAAGGAAATAATAATACAGAAATATGAATTTCCAATGTATTTTTAAGAAAATCTGTTAATATTTGTAATTCCAAGAATTATAAATGTCCAAGAAAGTCCCCCTGAACTCAAAACTGAGATACCAAAAGATTGTTTAATGTTGTTTTAATACAATAAAAAAAATAGCAATCTATACCGACTATCTTTTATCCTTAATCACATTGTCCTATTATAGAATCTCAAAAATATTATCACTCAATTATACATGGAATATATACCATGATTTTCTCAATATCCATATCATATAAATACAATTTTTCTTTATTATTTGTATGATTATTTTTTTAAAACATAGAATTCTACAACCTAAACAAAATATTAAGAACATACTGTATATTATGTTCAATAATTACAAAAACTGCACGAAATGCAGCAAATTAAAGCAGATTCTTTTCAAGGATCATTTTTTTAAAATACCTGCACTTCAACAAAATGCAGAATAATTCTAACTTGCCTCTCTCAAATGAATAATAACATATTCAGGGGGGAAAATACCTGACTAATTTAATAATACACTGCCTTTAAATATTTCTCAACGAGAATGGACTATGGTGAGACCTGTAAATGCATCTTCCTAACTGCTTCGTTGTTACTATCCTTTACCATAGTTTTAAATTTTTTAGAAAAAATATTATTGCTAAAATCAGAAACGGAAAACTATTTCACAACAGGTTTCAGTAGAAAGCAATGTGGGTTTGTCTCATACATGATGAAAGATGGGAGGCAAGATATTGTTGCAGAAAAATACAAATGATAAAGAATAAGAACAGGTTAGAATGAAAGAAGATACAAACATTACATGGGTAATAAAAATGCAACCCAACAGTTAGAACTGACAATAAGAAGATAAAACTAGAAACAAAAAGGGTGTTGCATTTGCTTTCTGTTGAAAAGCCACTTCATGAATTACTTCTAAAAGTATCTGCAGGTTTTTATTTTTGTTTTAGCTTACAGCATGGAAGAAAGGCTACTGGTTCAAAATGGAGGAAAAGATAATACAGGTTTTTTTGCATGAACTTAAGTAGCTTAGTATACATCTTGAACGGTGTGCATTAGAGAAGCAGGACTCCTATCAAACATTTAGCTGAGGAAGATAGCAAGTAGATACTATATAAAGTATAGATCCAATGAATCAGAGCATCCTTCATGAAAAAAAATTCTTTTTACAACCTATCTTTAAAAACAATTGATGCCCTTTCTAATTGCACATTGGGGGCTATCAGCTCAGCTTACCTAAGATGTACCATTTCCCACAGGAATGATAAAGCCAGCATTAATACTGATTAGCTGATTAACTTTAACCACTAAATACAGAATTCAAAAAATCTTTCGCAACTGGACAGACTAACTGCAGAAAAATGCTGGAAAAGATCTGTGGTGCCTGTTACTTTTTCATTCAGTTACTTCTGCCAATTATTTTTTTTTTTAAAAAATCAATCCCCATGTTATTCTCCACAGTCTTCTGTAGTTTTCCTTTCCCCAGTCTACTACGGGCTATTTTTTTAATAATTTCTGAACAATTCTCAAGAGTGAATTAACAGCACTGTTGCCTCAGTTTGGATCAGTGCACTTTATATGGTGATGACTGATAGTATAGAATATTGCTCTTCTTTCCATTACACTGATATCTAGTCTTTTATTACTGTCATCGTGTCTCCCACTTCTTCAATGAAACTGAAACGGGGAAGGAAACACTGTTGATTCCTTACTATAACTGCTAACATCAAGGATGGTGCATGTACAGTGACCTTAAAACAGCAGTAATGACGTTAGACATGAAATCTCTGAACAAGATATAACACTGAATTGACTTTTTGGCAGTGATGAAGCTAGGGCTGGACTCCAGGGTCAAAATCTACAATTCCACATGTAGAGAGGAACAGCTGACAGAAACAGTACCAAAGTAGCATCCATTGGCAAGCTCAGGCCAATAGAACTGATCCTTCTTACCTCAAAAGTTCTTTAAAGAAAGTCTATAACAAGAGCAGGCAGGCATTTGGTTATATTTTTACCAAAACAAAGTAAGCAATCTGTTCCTGGACTGTGTTCGCAACCCGATTTGGTCGTGTTCCAAAGTGACACTCACTGCGCTTGCGCAGGCAATTCTGCACATGCACGGAAGCAAAAACGGCATGGAAAGGAATCTTTCCACGCTCTTTTTGGTTCGCCAACTGAGTTCTGAGTCGGGAACCGAGTCAGAACTTGGTTGGCTTTTTTGTTTGGGAACCGATTTGATCGCGAGCTGAGGCATTTGCAAACCGAGGTTCCGCTGTAATTGCCTATGAAACTGATGCCAAGTATAGATTTCGGTATGTTGTAACTATGTATTCTGCCAAAGTGAAATACTGTTCTATTTGTCAACATATTTATTTGTGAAGGGCAAAGGTGCGTTTCAGCAGGAGTTGCTTCTTCAAAGTGAGAAAACTTTCAGTGAACTTCACAAATTATTACAGTTAGAGGCAATTTTGGAAGTATACTTGGGAAAGGGAAACTGGGAAAGGGAAATGTACAGAACATGCTAGGCATAATTAAACAGGAATATAATATGGTATAGTTGTTGGTTGGTAGATTGGTAGGTCTGGAGCAATTCTCTAGTCTTTTGAGGAATTAAATCTAGAAGATCTGGAGAATTAAAAGAGGGCTGGGAAAAAAATGCTCTTTAGCAGCACAGCCAAGGTAGGGAAACAAATTTCCAGCAGCCAACAAATGCTTCTTCAAAGGTATGAACGAAGTTATCAAGGGATCATTTAGGATTGAGGAGTTCTTGGATTCAACTTTGGTAAGTCATACCTGTTACTCTACTCCCATTAAATTTATTACAGATTTTTGAATTTGCTGAAGTCACTTAAGACTTGAGCAAATTCAAAAATCTGTAATAAATTTAATAAGAGTATCATATAATAACAGGTATGATGGAGCTACCAAGCTGAACCCTCCTACATCCCAGGGAAAAGAAAAGGTTTTCATTTGAACATCAAGGTTGTACTCAGTGACTTGTTAACTTGAAATGTTGAAAGTGGTTAACTTACCTTGAATCCATTCTACTAATCATACATGTAGCTTGCACCTCTCTATATCTGGTTCCAAATGAAGCACCTATAATTAAAAGCTACTTAAGATCTTCAACACATTTTTCTTAATAGGATCCCCCAAAATGTTTACAAACAAACAAACAAACAAACAAACAAACAAACAAATAGCCATTCAGGTGGACAAGAATGAAGATTCAGCGAGGCATCATAGTTTAAATTTGGGAACCTAATGATTAAATCATCCTAATATTACAGACCAGTAATTCTACAAAAGGAAGACCAAAAACCCATGATTCTTTTACTATAGGCAAGTTGTAAGGAATGAAGTAGCAGTAAGGCGCTTCAGCAAATAGTCATGGAAGACTCCTTAATTATTTTTTTATATATACTGTATAAGTAAGTCAATTTCCAATTGAAGTTGGAAATTAGTCCAATTTATTAGTTATGAAGTCCATGAGTAAAATTCTCAATTCTTAATAGAAGATAATATTTACAGCTCAGGGTTGAACTAAATTTTGAGTATCCTACACTAAGTTAAATCCAAAAATGTTAGAGAAATCCTGGAATCCTGGCACTCAGACAAATTAGCCATAGGTACATAGTGATAAAGAAACATTTACATACCATTCAAAGGAGACAATCAAAAATCTAAAAAGGAAGCAAGACCAAAACTCCTCCTCGCTACCAATCAATACTCAGATAAGCAGAGATTAACACCAAGATTAATACTATACCAAGAATCAAGCAGTAAACAATACCTCAACCAAGGAACTCCGTCAAAACAACCAAAGAATAAACAACAGTCTAATCAAGTAACCAACAACAACACTCTCACCAATACTGACAAGGCAAGCTATTATATGTAAGCAGAGAGAAAACCTGACTTCCTTCTAGCACTATTACCTAATTGGGTAATAAAATGTCTGCAAGGTAACAATAATTGATCAATTCAAAATTTTAATGAAATTTGCACCAAGTGAGAACCGTAACATTACACAAACTCTTTTGTTTTAGGAGACATCTTTGTTTCCAGCTTCAAAAACTACAATCTTGGGAAGGCTGAAGGAATGAAAGAGGATAACCAGCAGGAAGATTAGACTGAGTTACAGTGGTGATGGTTATACCACTGGAAGATCTGTAAGACCAACTGGAGACAGATTGTCATGGAGAAAATCTACCTATGTGGTTCCTAAGAGTTGACATCAGCTTGATGACATAATCAGTCATTGTAAACTAAAGTTACAATGAACATTTATGCAACTGTTGCCATATCTGTTCACCTATGGCAAAGCTTTTCTTCAGTGGTATGTGCTCTTGTATACTAGCCCAGAGGCATAATACAGCCTCTTGACAACGGGTCTAGGACGAGTCAGTGTGGCCAACTCGGCATGGCCAATTTGCTGTGGGACAACTCTCACCATGGCCAACTTGCTGCAGAAGAGTTACACTAATATCAAAGAAATAGTGGAATAGAATCATTAAAGAACACAAAGGGAGGGACAAAATGATGACAAAAATTAAAATATTTTAAAAATTATTTTAAATACTTAAAACAAGTTGTTGAATTGTCCCATAGAAAGTTGTCCTGTGGTCAATTGGCCATGGCAAATTGTCCCATTCTGCTGGACAACAGCTGTCAAATCACAATTATATACAAAATAGAGGATTCCAGGTAGACTTTGTCTTAAGGGAGTTTGAGTCATACCATTTCAACAGAAATTTTTTTTTTAAAGGAAGGCAAAATAAATTTCTGCTGGTGTGTCCCTCCCATACAAGTTTGAAAACCCATAGATTTTTTTCTTTATTGAAATTATGGTATTAGAAAAGATGTAATAGTCAACCTGAAAGAAAAGAGCAAAGTATCACTTTTATTTCACATCTTTAGACCAAATGGTATACATATTAATTGCAATTTTTGAAATTTCTTTTCTGCATGTCAATCAAAAGACAGACTTGTCTCAGGTGATATACAGAACATTCCAATTTTGGTCAGTCATGATGCAAATTAACTTACATCTTAAAAACAGCTCATGGCCCTGAAAATCCAAACTTTGTATAGAAATCAAAGGGAATTACTGTAACCCAAAGAACAGGTACCACAAAAAGACTGGTTTGGCGATCTGTTAGTTCTGCCTGATTTAGGGTTAAAATTATTTATTTATTATTAATCCCATTTATATGCCGCCCTTCTCCGGAGACTCGGAGACTTACAATCTGTTTAAGCACAAATCAATGTGCTTAGCAATAGCCTTCATTCCTTGTATATGCCTGCTTATTAGCGGC
>JANHFR010000876.1:13860-24103 GCA_032468015.1 Mimophis mahfalensis | reverse complement strand
TTGTAAGCCGCCCTGAGTCTTCGGAGAAGGGCGGGATATAAATGGGATTAAAATAAATAAATAAAATAAATAAATTTTTCCTCCTATTTGTTGGGATGAGCCCAACTAATCTCTGTAGTTTGCTTTGCCCAGCCAACAATAATATGCCATCTGTGCAGTCCTTGATCTACACAGCAAATAAAAAAATCTCTACGCTCATCTGTCTAATGACCATTAGTCGACCATAACAGTGCATCCTAGTTTATACAGATGGACCTGCACGGAATAGGATTTGGGAAGAAACACAAAAATAAATTCCATTATGACTCTGGGATGTTTATCAGATGAATCAGTTTGCAGTAAAAAAAAAAAAAGAGAGATATGGATGTATAATAAGCAATACATTAAAATTATATAGAAACAGTCATGAAAATTAAATGTATTAATAGAAAAGTAGGCAAAGGTAAAACATTCTTCCAACCTTCATAACAGAAAGGGATTAGTTCACATGAATTAGTCTTTAGGTGATATTGAGAAATTAAAGCGTCTCACATTGCTATAACATTTGAATTGAATTGTAACAATTATTTAAAGATTGATAAAGAGACGGTATAGAATGAGCCAGCTGCTAGTTTCTACATTATCACTGAAATATTTGTCCTCTTATTCAACCATGAGAAGGGTATTGGAAAGAAAAATCAAAACATCTCCACCCTAATCAACACAGGGTTAGTTCCAATAGAGGGGAATAGCTCAATTTCTAGAATTCTTATACATCCATGCCATTCTTATTAATAAATCTTGCTAAAGAGAACTCTGTAAGAATTGGGTTTGGAAGAATCACTTTTGGTTTGAGGCAAATGCTAAAGATCCTGACAGAATTGAATCTGAACATTAAGAGTCAGAGAATAGATGTTTTATAGAAAGGATAATTAAGAAACGAGGCAGCATTACTACTGGTTTGATTCTCAAGAACTGTCATGGAAGTTTTATGGGACAAAATAAATGACTAAACTGAATTAACAGTGGAGAGTTTACAAACTATGTTTCTCTGAGATTGGAATTATTAAGAGATGTCAGATTTTAACTGATATTCCAATAGTATAGCTAATTCCCTTAACTTGCTTATGGGCAAGAGTATGGTACTGTTCACTGCTATGGGGAAATGAATGCCTTAAAATGCATTGCTACTTTCAAGAGACCACACTGTTATTGTCTACTGAAGAGACAATGAATAATCCCTGTTAGCACACAGATTTGTCTGAGGAATACTTCCACTCATACTCTCCATCAATCATAATCTAAACAGTTGAGATAAAGATGTGACTCTTAAAAAAGATTATTTTGCCAGATTTTCCAGGAGCCTTTTGTTTTCAACGTCTATAAAATATTCAGAGCAGATTATGGCATGTGAAATACAATTGCATCCTTAAAACAACTTTCCTGAGCCTTCAAACAAAAACAGAAAGTCTGGAACAAATCACCATGGTAATAGGGGAGCAATATTTCTTCAAGTCTAAGTGAGCTTACAGCTCTAATGGCCTGTCAGCCTGGTTACATTTTCTTTCCTCTTCTCTTACAGCAGTGGCTGAAGGATCAGCCACGCCACAAAGTTCCATGTTACCGCAAGCACAGCCTGAACATCCAAGCAGTGAAGAACCACAAAGTAGGACAATTCCTACTGCATGTGTCCGGCCTACACATCCCCTCCGCAGTTTTGCCAACCCCTTGCTACCTCCGCCAATGAGTGCAATAGAACCGAAAGTCCCTTATACACCGCTTTTATCTCAAGCAGGTATGGAAACTGGTTTTTTAAAGTCATGTTTTATTTGTTTTACATGTTACATAACATCTCATTCTGAAGGGTGCTGTTAATTTTTGGGTATCGCAGGCCAAATCCGACAATACCATTAACAATGCTTTAGGTACCTTGCATGAGAGTGTTAGTAGCGATGGATTGATGTAGCCCAGTTCCAAGATGTCAGACACTCTTATAAAGCTAAAGTCTGTTTTATTTACAAATATTCACAGAAGCCACGAGGTGGCCAAGTTTACAGAAAGGAAACTGAAAGGAAACATGCAGAAAATACACGAGTAGCAGGAGAAGTTTCTATACAGAGTGAATGATTCAGCGAGCACGCTCTAGGGCAGTTGGTCAACCATTTATAGTCTAACACTTAACTATGATGGACAGGTCATGAGACTGTCTTGTGACTAGGGTAGTTGGGCTTGCACCTGCCGGTGCCAGACTACCTGTCTCCAAGCTGTTAGTGTGCTGTGGCCTAAAACACTGTCGGTCATTTTAACTGCCCCTAACAGCATACAAGAATTATTGTTTCTTTAATGTGAGAATGCAAAAATATTAACAAGTGCGTTGTCCGGTTCACATCATTTACATCAAAATAATATTCAACCTTATTCCTTCACTCCAAGTTAATAAAATCACTTAGACAACAAGCCTAACAGTCATGTATTCTAACTGTTAAGTTCGTAAATCATTTCTAAGAATATTTTGCCAATCTCTCATATCTTAATTCAGCAATAGGTTATTTAGCCCATCAACATAGATAACTTCATCTTATGTTTAAATTTGCAAAATTCCTTGATTATAACTTACATATTATTATGTATCTCTATAACATCTAATATTCCTAACCAAACCGCATATTTAAAAATTCTAATACAATACATCCAATCTATTAGTTTTCCCTATTAATAATATAACAATCATTATACCTAAACCATCAATACAAATGTCATTTCTAATGATATATTCATATATATTCTTAATTATTAATAAGTACAGATTCAACATTCACATACTATTTCATATTTCTGCTTTCTCTTCTTTCTCTTTAATAGCCAAGGTTAATCTATCCATTTCTGCACATTTTTTTTTGATAACACTATCTTCTGACGGTATGTCTTCATTCGTCCAGCACTGAGCAAACTGTTGAAGTGAATGCAGATGTTATTTCTCTGTATCCCCATGATCTCACTAACCTAGTAATCTACTAACAACATTGCAATCCCAGTGCTGTGTTTCGAACCTCAATGCTATCTCAGAACTAGCAGCTCAGGAAACAGATGGGATGAAGTTGCTATGCTGAATTGAAATGTTAAGCTGCACTGTTGTCAGTAGGTTACAGTAAGGGATTTTAAAAAGCCATTGTAAACAAAATTTGATCATTCTGTGGACAAAATGCTGACTCTGACGCTTAGCTAAAGAAAAACTCAAAAGCGCCCAGAGTTCTCTTAGTTTCTGAGAAAGTGATGACACAGATAAATGGTAAAACAGAGTAACTAAAAGGCTAGAGGATGGGCCAGAGTCTTAGTTTGAATCTTATCTCTGTGTCAAGCTAAGCCCAGAAATGATGTGGAAAATTCAGCCAGAGGCCAGTTCTTTATTTGCCTTCTAACAACAGGCAGAATCTTGCCAGACTACACCTATGTTACTCTTAAGTGGGAATATTCTGGGAGATTGTAGAGTGTTCTTCCTCTCTCTCCTATCCAACTCTGGGCTCCGTTGACTTTACCATTTTTTTAGAATATGTTCCCACTTTCCTGAGAAACTGCCTCTTCTCTATAGTCCATCTCATTCTGCCACAAACACATGGGCTAATGCTATTATGGTTGGTCAACCTTATTTCCAATATGAAGCCCCCAAAAAAGTATTGCTTTGTCATGGAGAAAAATCCTAGATTCAAATCTTCCTGTTGGGATGTTTGGACTGACAATAATGGCAATACACACCTAGAAGGAATATGTAAGATTTGCATCTAAGAAATTTTAGTCCTTAGGCCAGAGGTCTTCAAACTTGACAGCTTTAAGACTTGCGGACTTCAACTCTCAGAATTCCTCCTCTAGTCATGTTAGCTCAGGAACTCTGAGAGTTGAAGTCCACAAGTCTTAAACTTGCCAAGTTTGAAGACCCTTGCCTTAGACTTTGCTTCTCACTCTAGTTCAGTGCACACATTTATCATGATTTACCTGATTTTACAATCCTGGTACAATCCAACCACAGATAAAAAGAAGGCCAACTCTATTTTTAAAAATAAAATAAAATAGACTGGAATTATATTTGAAGCTTGTTTAAGTAATAATTTCTGTGATTCTATGAAAATTATTCTGAAGAACTTCTTCATTCTATGTTTAAAAAAAAAGGACGCTACTAAGAATGGCATCTGTCTGATAGTTACCAATGTTCTCATAGCTACCGTACCAGTTATTTCCATAGTAACTGCTGGTATAGTCATTTCTTTAAAATATAAATATCTTTGTGTAGTATGGTGCCAGAATTATCTCTAACCACTTACTGGGTGAAACAGATATACACAAGGGTGGGCTCAAAAATTTTTTAGCAACCGGTTCTCTGCCTGGCTGCTGGATGGGCAGTTGACCACCTGCACCACAGCGGGGGCCATTTTTACCCTCCCTGGGCTCTGGAGGCTTCACTCAAGCCTCCGGGAAGGTGAAAATAATCTCCCCTGGGCTCCGGAGTGCCTCTAGAGCCTCAAGGAGGCCTGTTTTTCACCCTCCCTAAGCGTCCACACTGCTCCTGCACTTACCTGGGATCCAAAACAGACTGCATGGGACTCCTGGGAGATGCAGGGCATGGTGGGAGGGGCAGGTGAGGCCAGCTAGGGGTGGGATTTATGAGTTCACTGAACTTGATAGACACTTAGCTAGAGGATCACCTGAACCCGTGCAAACCCGTAGCAGCTCACCCCTGAATATATACCTGTTTTATATGTTGCAATTTTTTTCTTGCAAATGTATTCTTGATATAAACATAATGTAAGTTTGAGTTGAGTTTGCAAATCAAATTTCTGAATGTCAAACTTCATCATGCATTTTGGTAGATATTTCTGCTGAGACCTTGTTTTGTCAAGTGTCTGAGCAATGGGCAGATGCCCAAGCAACTGAGACAATGAGCAGAGACAATGAGCATTCATTCAATTAGCACGTTGGGTTTTAAATTTGGGTTAGGGATTTTAAAGTTTAAATGTTTTTGTCAGGCTTAAATCTCCAGTTTAATTCATTTTAATTTCTGTAGTACATGTTTTTATGCTTTTAATGGCCCTGTAAACCGCCCTGAGTCCAGTAGGAGAAGGGCAGTATATAAATTAAATTAATAAATTAATTAATAATAAATTCTAGTGAATAAAAGAGCTTTTAAGCTTTATTAACTCAAGCAAACTGAGTTAAAAGCATTACAGGATAGAATAGAGCAGAGCAGAACAGAATAAAGCAGAAATGGAGCAGAACAGAACAATAAAGAACAGAACGGAGCTGGTATATCACACATGCCAAGCAAGATGATACCTAAATCTCTTATAAGCTGTCAGGGGCTCCTTAATAATAACAACAGTAATACCAAGAGTGGACAATTTCCGCAGTAACCGATTGTAGGTTTTGTGCAGAAGTAGCCCACACACACAAAAAAAAATAAACACCAAGGTTTTTTTTTATCAAAACCTGTTGCCAGAAATTCATGGACCTGCTTTTGTGTGGAGGAGACTGAAAGACTTAACCTTGATGGGGACTGAAGTTCTGAGACTTTCACAGATTTACAGCTGTGTGAAAATCCCCCGTCCCTTCTCCTTTATTCAGTAAACAAAACTTTAAAAAAAACAAACCACCAAAAAAACCCCCAATCAGGTTACCTGAGAAAGAGCTCTAAACTTCTAAACTTTTGTTAATATGAAGGGGAAATGAAAACAGGTCGCAGAACTCGAAATAACGATGGTCTTCTGCACGGCCTCTGCAAGCCATATTTGTCCCTTTTGTCTTGTTCCTGACAAAACTCCTTATGCATAGATAAGCTTCCAATGGCAAAATGTAGGTATACTGTGAGTGAACCTTGCAGAATGTCATGGCTCTAATTTGTAAGATGGGACTATTTCAGGATTGTAAAGGACGATGCAACACAGCATTTGATTGTAGTCTACACACTGCAAGATGGAGATGTTTCTAAGTGTTAAGATTATCTCCTGCTGCTCTGTAATCTAAAGATGATTAAATCCTTGACAGATAGGAATTGCAGCAACCAATGAAACTTTTAAAAACCATGTTCTTGCTTCAAACATATGCTAGCCATTACTAAACAATCTTTTTCTGACAGCAAACAGAAGCCCTAAAATCCCTTACATCAAGAGGAACATCTTTTAACTAAACCCCACTGGCACTTAAACTTAACATTCAGTCAGTCGTTTCTCCTAAGATGGATACGCTCCGTTCTGTTCAATAAATAGAGTGAACAGATATACAGTATAACTCCAAGACCAATAAATTCAGACTATGAGCACCAACCAATCAGGATGAAAAAGAAAAAAAAATATCCATCTAAGCAAAGCACATTACCAAATTTAAAACAGAAATGGCTGCCACAGACTTCCACATATGAGCCCGAAGATGGTAAATGAGATTTTACCGAAACGTCGCTACAACTTTAAAAGCACAACTATGAAGATGTGGGAAAATACCTGAACAAAGCATGCCATACATACATACATACATACATACATACATACATATAAATAAGTGTCTTGCAAATCTGTCATAATAGGGTTTTCAGGCCCCAACAGATAACAATAGCCCCTCACTTATTCTAAAGAATTCTACTGGTTGTCTACTTCAGAATCCAAATATGTCGGGAAGTCACTACATTAGGAAAAAGTAAATAGATTACTAGAAATGGTTATGCTCTTACTTGATCTCCAGTTTGTTGGAATCTGTACAGTACACAAATCGTCTGCAGATTCATCTGCTGAACTCCCAATGAAGTCATAGTTAAGACAATTGAGGACAAGCTTCAGAAGGTGTATTGCTAAATTTTGTTGCTGTTGATCTTGAAGATTTAACGGTTTTGCCAATATCTAAATCCAAATTTAAAAAAAGTGGTTCAATAACATACATATTTCTGAATAATGTAATGACATTATCTTAAGAATTCTGATATGTATCACTCACAAGTCTCAATTATGTGGGCCAATGCAAGGATTTGGATAAAACATCTATGTAGTCCTTGAGTTATGACCACATCATTTAGCGACGGCAATCCCAGCAATCTCTGTTGCCATCATTAAGCAAAGATTATAATGAGCACCTCCTTGCAACTTCCTGTCAGCCTTCTACAAATGAAATCACTAGGGAAACTGACAGGAAGTTGAAAGTACCAAGTCATACAGAAGTTTAGGTGGGAGAGATATGCATGTGGCCGAGGAGGCATGGGGCAAATGCAGCAAGGCTCGGGGAGGATGCACAGGTGAGGGAGACTTACCAGAACAACTTGCAACATTCCCTACCAGCTTCCTCATTGACTTTACTTGTGGGAAGCCAGCAGGCAAGGTCATAAATCGCAATTGTGTGACTGTGGGATGCTGCAACCATCATCAGGGTGAACTAGCTGCCAAACATGCAGACTGCAGGAGTGTTGGGATGACCAGGATTTCAAGGAATGTAACTGTTAACTATGATTATCACCATTCATTCATTGCCATGGTAACTCTGAGTGGACATTGAAGAAATGGTCATTAACCAAGGACCACAGTGGCTAAGACGCTGAAATGCTGGCAGTTCAGCGGTTCGAATCCCAAGTGCTGTGTAACCGAGTGAGCTCCCATTACTTGTCGCAGCTTCTGCCAACCTAGCAGTTCGAAAGCATGCTACAATGCAAGTAGAAAAATAGGGACCATCTTTGGTGGGAAGGGAACAGCATTCTGTGTGCCTTCAGTCATGCTGGCCACATGACCATGGAGACGTCTTTGGACAGCGCTGGCTGTTCGGCTTTGAAACGGAGGTGAGCACTGCCCCCTAGAGTCGGGAACAACTAGCACATATGTGCGAGGGGAACCTTTACTTCTACCTTTACCTGTACTAGGAAAAAATAATATTTTTGTTCCTTACTCTCCTCTAGATCATTAATACAAAGAGAGTTGTGGTTAATCTCACTGACATAAGCCTATTTCAGGGACTGTATCTGCCAATATAAAACAATTACACTGGAGTAAAGGATATTATGGAATTCCACACAGAATTAATCACTCTGATTTATCTAATTACACAACGCAAGAGTAAACATGAGCATATTGTTTGTTCACATTGTGGTTTAACAAGGTACCAGGGTAGAAAGCAGGAGACCGTAAGTTCTACTCCCACTTTAACCATGAAAACCAGCTGGGTGACTTTGTGCTAGTCCCTCTCTCTCTCTCAGGCCAACACACATCACATTGCTGTTGTTGTGGGGAAAATAGGAGGAGTTGGGTGTGTTGGATATGTTCTCCGCCTTCATTTATTTGTAAAAATAATTAAAGCGGGATACAAATAAATAAAAATAAAGCAGCCATCCTACTTTATATATACGGTGCAGAATCTTTAAAAGCAACTATTTTCTTCATATTGGGCTCCTCTTGCAAAGATACAAATGCCACCCCCCCGCCCTCAGGTAAGGTGGGCCTCCACTGGTTCTGCAGAATGGCCTGCAACCATGGGACTGGTTAGCTCCTTAAAGGCACTCCCCCTACCTTTTAATCTATTCTTTGTTTTTCAGTTGGCTCCTATTTTATTTATGTATTATATTTCATAGGTTTTTATTATTATTTTAGCTGTAAAATGCCAAAAGTCACTCCAAAAAGTGAGATGGGCAGTATTTAGATTTGATAAATAAAAATAAATAAATTTCAAATATTTATTTATCACTTTCTCACTATACATTTCATACTCATCTAGCTGCATATGTTTCTGGCTAAAAATATGTCCATGAGTGACTCTAGGAATAAAATATCAACAAAATATGTTCTGATGGTAAAGAAATAATCTCACTATGATATGATTGGCGTTTAGGCTTACCTCTTTCAGCAGAGAGCATGCCAGCATCAAAATTTCTTTTAGAGTGGTATCACGGAAAGAGATAGCAATTCTACGATGCTTTGATGAAGGTCTCGAATAATCAATCTAAAACAAAGAAAGAAAATTCTTCATTTGAATATTATATTACTTAAAACGGATTTTACAGGTGCTTACTATATACTCGTAAATGAATTATTATGAATAAAAGAAGTGTTGATATTTCTAATCCAGCCAATACATTATCTAAAATTTATAGCAACACTTTAGTAGTCTTACTATATACTCATGTTGAATGAAAAAAGATTTAAGCAAGTTATCTAAAAGCAGCAAAACACGCAACCGAAAAGGCAACTTTGGTTTAACTATTGTCAGGCCACGCCCAAAAACAATCATGCAGAGCCCATTGGAGTGGCTTCTTATAACGTATTTAAATAATCATATTATTATGGGACATTAAAAATAAAGAGCATAATAACAGGCCTGTCAATAAGGCAGACCCTTTTGATGTTTCTGGAGCTTAGGTAAAAAAGGAAAAGAAAAGAAAAATCAGGGCACATACATAGGATGTTCTTTTGGTTTTATAAACGTGCAAAGATCCTGGCAATAGCACGAGCTCTGTTCCTTTTTTCAGACTACTATAACTAATTACAATATCAGTAGAATTGATCCTATTTTATTCACTCAGTGGGTTTTGAAACAATCCATTTCTATGCTTCATTTGACAGAAGTTTCTCTTTGGGATTTTTATCTTATTTATAGTGTAGTTTTCTCTTTCATTAATCCTGCCTCCAAAACACAGTGACAATAATCTGGTAGCAATATAAACTAATATGAAGGAAAGCAGTATACTTACAAAATTCATTTCCTGAGTTAGTTCTGAAAGAATCATTACTCCTATTATGCAGTGATCCACAGTCCCCTACAACAAAAACAGACTATGAATAAAGGCTTTAGGTGGCTTTGAGAATAAGGGTTCATGTTATCAACGACATTATTCATTTTTACTTCTCAGTAACAAATGCTCAGAACAAAAATATGTGCAATTCTTTACATGCAGTCAATACCTCGGCACTCAGTGGCTTCAAAACTCATTGAATTTAGTATTTGATACATTTTGAAGCAGAAATCTTGTCCGTTTTTCTACTAGTAATCAACGCGCAAGGCAGAACTTGCTGATGTCAGCTGCCTCATGACTCGCTGGCCAACATAGCGGATCATGTGGTAAAGTGATACTTTTCTCGGTACTGATCAGTGTTAGCATTTGTCACATCATCCAGAATGAGTTATCAACATGCACCAAAGTACCACTGTATGTTAATCTTTCTGTATGGTGTGTCAATCCTGAAGATGAAACTTAAATACTTTGGCCACCAAATGAGAAGAAAGGACTCCCTGGAGAAGAGCCTAATGCTGG
>JANHFR010000875.1:0-10657 GCA_032468015.1 Mimophis mahfalensis | reverse complement strand
GCTAACATGACTGGAAGAGGAATTCTGGGAGTTGAAGTCCACAAGTCATAAAAGAGCCAAGTTTGCCTACCCCTGCCATACCCACATATTGTGAACTATTGCATTATATCTACCAGGCATCAGGCTGAATTCATATAGTGTGACGTTGTCCAGAATCAGCAGCACGTTGTTAAAAGTGACGGCAAACAATGTTGGAGAATTTTGTCCTTTCATTTTTGCCTTTCTAGAATAGTGTCCAGTGGAGAATGATACATGGAAAGGAAAATGATTAGACTCCAGGACATGAACATTTTGGGCATTTTTTCATCCTAAGATGCCTTGCTGACACTTCTAATAGCATGCAAAGATGCTATTTTTTGTTATAAACCATTTCTGAATTTTGGTAACACACAAACCAGGTAACTGAAAAGGAAGGGCCTGCACCTGGGGCAAATGTTCTGAAAGATGATAAAAAAAAATACATTTAGGAAAGACATCTGACTTAAACAATGTTAACTAATACGCTCCAAAAAATTACAACCCAATTATTTCATGCTCCCAAATGTTTTAAAATATATACATTTCGAATTGATTTAGCAGATTTAAAATATAATTAAAATGAACTAATCTGAGTATTGGAGAACAATGTATAATTAAAGTAAATTCAATTGCTTTGAAGCCAAAGAAAGTTACTTCCTTCCAGAAATCATACTAGCTAATGTTGTTGTTTCAAGATAGCTACCTACAAACTTACAGGAAACAAAATATATATAAAGCTGAACAGATAGCTTTGCCAATGGTACAAATTGTAACACAGCTTTGAAAATGTTATGAAAAGGAAGGGTATGCTAACAAATTGCAGTATTCATAATCCATAAAAGGGTCTCTGCACAGCTGCAGAGAACATTAGGGCTGCAGAAACACATTAGAGCAGATTTTTCACAACTAGCCCTGTCACATACTTTGGTTTGTCAATGAAAATGGAACTGTACAACCTTGCAGAAATATAAAACATAAAATGAAAAGCTAAATTGTTTAAGAGCCACTCATGCTTTTATCCAACTTTGCCATGGTTGTTTTTATGGGTTACCACTTAAAATCCAAACTAGCATTGGATGGAAGTTGGAACTCTAGTGAGATACATATAGGAGATATAAAAATTAACTTATCAACAATGTTCATAACAGATTGGTGAAGAATCAAAGAAATATCCCAGAACAATTTGACTCTACACTGAACAAATGGGTTATTTGGAATAAGTGGATATGGCAAATATCCAGATTACAAATGGTGGCACTGATATCCCAGAGAATCCTGTCTACTCACTGTCTACTCAATTCACCCCAGATGAGGTCAGTTTACAAAGCAAGCTACAGTCTATTGTACCAGGCCTGACTGATTAGGATAAACCCAAGCAAAGTTATCCTATTGATTCCCATATCTGCTTCATAATGAAGTATTTCTACCAGTATTCCACCACCTCTGACTTTTTTAATCACAGTTTCTTCACAATGGAAAATGAGATCTTTGCCCATAAATGTGATTCAATTCTGCTTTCAGACATAGTATACAAAAATACATCTTGCTTTGGCAAGATACACAAGTGAGAGAATGCAGAAAAAGTATGAACAATTCACTCCTACCAGTGCCTGCTGACCTTCCTCATTTATCAGCAGACTCAAGTCCAAGAAGTCCCCACTGGCACTTGCACAACATCTGCCCAACAACTTTAACATCAATTCCCAACGGAGAGCAAAATGGGTCACTTATAGGAAGGCATATAAATGACCCACAAAAAAGGTGCCAGGCTCTGAACTACCACATCAGCCATGGACAATCCTGAATAAGATTTGTACCTCACATGGCATCTGCCAAGATGGTCTGTATAAATGGGGGCATAGTATCCTCCCCTCAGTGTGACTGTAGGATCCCATGACAAATTATATATCACATCAAGACAGGCTATAAGCTGAGGACCTATACTGGTCCCGTATCTGAATTTTTTTAATAAAAATGATGCTGCACTTCAATAAGAGACCTTGGTGGAGCAGGCTGTAAGGAATTAGCCTAGCAGTCAGCTAAACCTGTAATTAAGGCATGTTCGAATCTCACCGAGCTCAAGGTTGACTCAACCTTCCATCCTTCCAAGGTAGGTAAACTGAGGACCCAGATTGTTGGGGGCAATAAGCTGACCTTGTAAAAATGCCGCTAATGAGCAGGCATATACAAGGAATGAAGCTATTGCTAAGCACATTGATTTGTGCTTAACAGATTGTAAGCCGCCCTGAGTCTCCAGAGAAGGCAGCATATAAATGGGAATTTTTTTAAAAAATGGCCTAAATATTGATATTTGAACATAGACTTTTTTAACATTTATAATTTTTGGGGTTCTACTAATCTAGTTGAAATGTTAATTTATGTTGCTAGTCCATGTATGATATGACATATGCTAAATAAATAAACGTATTTTTAATTTAAAGTAAGCATAACACCAACCTAAAGATATGAAACCACAATTCATGGTCATAAAGCCAGCTTCTAGACCTCTGTGGAGAGGTCATTATTGTAAGAAGCTAGTTACACATGTTCATAACCTAAAGGGGTAAGAACTTATTAGTTTATAGTAGGGATCCCTAAACTTTTCAGCTCATCAATCAGTTTATGAAATTTCAGATTATTCTTCAACTTCAAAACATTTATATGAAAATAATGTAACAACTGGTACACCATGAGCTGTGGTAGCACAAGGCAAACTCTGTTCACTGTCAGGAGTTTGATCCTCACCAGTTCAAGATTGACTCAGCCTTCTATCCTTCCGAGGTTGGTAAAATGAGAACCCAGATTGTTGGGGGCAATTTCCTGACTCTGTAAACTGCTTAGAGAGGAAAGTAAAGCACTTTGAAGCAATATATAAGTCTAAGTGCTGTTGCTATTGCTATTGAAGAATTAAGGTTGGTAGGCACTCCCAATGTGTTCTATTTCAGAAAGGAACCCCTTCTCAAATGTGGTGTCTCCTTTAGGAGATAGTTCCCTCTTTCTGTCTATGGTTTTTAAACACCACTTTAAAGTACTTTTTTTCAGGCTGCCACGGAAACTTACTGGGTTTAATATAATGGGTAAGCCTTGGGTGTATGCTCCTGGAATGGTAGTATTATATATTTGCTATTTTTTCTGTTTTGATACCTGCGACATGTTTGTTTTTAATACTATTCTCGATTTTGTTAGTTTATCCTAATAGGACTTTTAATTTTGTTGTCTCTGCTTTGGGACCTAAGTTGACAACTAGGATGTCAATATTTTAAATAAATAAAAACTTATTTGGTTCTCATTTGTTCTTCCACAGGATCTCTTATTACTGAATTCAAGTAATAAATGCCTAAGAATATCAGAGCCAGATATATATTTTTATAGCACAAGAGAAAACTAAGACTCCATAAATAACGGCAAGGAATGAAGGATAAATAAAGTCTAAATAAATAAATAAATGTTAAACAAAGGGGTTGAGATTCTAGAAAAAGTGCAAAGAAGAGCAACAGAGATGGTTAGGGGACCAAAGGCTAAAACATACAAAGAACGGTTGCAGAAACTGGGTATTTTTAGTTTAAAGGGGGGGGAAACGACTAGGGATGACATGATAGCAGTGTTCCAATATCTAAGGGGCTACCACAAAGAAGAGGGAGTCAAGCTATTCTCCAAAGCAGCTGAAGGCAGGACAAGAAGCAATGGATGGAAACTAATCAAGGACTAGAAATGAGGAGAAATTTCCTGACGGTTAGAACTATTAATCAGTGAAATGGCTTGCCTCCAGAAGTTGTGGATGCTCCCAGCATTGGAGGTTTTTAAGAAGAGAACGGCAACCACTTGTCTGAAATAGTACAGGGTTTCTTACTTGAGCCGGGGGTTAGACTAGAAGATCTCCAAGGTCCTTCCAACTTCGTTATTCTGCTAGTTTCATTTTTTAGAATTTTAATCGTCATAATCTTTGTCCTAAATGATATAAAATATATGAGATGGGTTACTGGGAGCTCTCAACTTACAACTATTTGTTTAGTGACTGTTCAAATTTACAAAAGCACTGCAAACATGATTTATGACTGGTTTTCACATTTACGACTGTTGTAGCATTCCCATGGTCATGTGAACAAAATTCATGCACTTAGCAATTGACATGTATTTATGACAGTTGCACTGTCCCAGGGTCATGTGATCATCGTTTGTAACCTTCCCAGTTGGCTTCTGACAAGCAAAGTTGACGGAGGAAGTCAGATTCACTTAATGACTGCATGATTCACTCAAGAACTGCAGTGATTCATTTAACAACTGTGGAAAAAAGGTCATAAAATGGGGCAAAACTCAGTTAACAACTGCCTTGTTTAGCAGTGGAAATGTTGGGCTCAAATTTGGTCATAAATTGAGGACTATCTATAGCACTATAGCCTAGATTTTAAACCCATCTAATCCTTTTCTTCTTTCATCTCGAGTGCTTCCCTGCTGGTCTGTAGTCACAAATTTATTATCTAAATAATTTGCTGGATGAAATAAACATGTTTATTTCCATTCTAATTTTAAAAAAACATAAGAGACCATAAAAACACCAGATTTGGTTATACAGTATGTATTATTGGACTTTCTGGTAACACATACCTGTTTTGAGACTGTTTACAAAATCGTTTTAAAAGTTTTTATTTTATTTTACAAACAATCCACCATCCATTAAATAGTGTCTAGGTACAAATACCTGGTGCAATAACAATTAGAATTTACAACTATATTCATTACATTAGAACCTGTGTTTCTTAGAAAATAAGACTGGGTCTTGTTTTCTTTTGAACCTCGAAAAAACAGCTAGACCGTCTTTTCGAGGGGTGTCTTAATTTCCCTCCCACCCTTCCCTCCGCATCCTCACTGCAAACGATGTGAGAAAATGGCGAGGAATATCCACGCATGCGCTTAAATAGGGCCAAATTTTGGGGTCAGGTCTTAATTTCACAGCATGCACACAAAACAGTGCTGGTCCTTCTTTTTGGGATGTGTCATATTATTGGAGAAAAAGGGTATTAATTCTCAACTCTTCGCTTAATATATATAGAGAGAATATATCTAAATATTATAATAATCCTCAGCTTAATTCTATTAATAGATTTTCTATATTTCACTGATCACTTTTATTTTTAACTTCCATATCTATTTTCCAGCCATCGATAAGATGATTCCCATATCATATAATATTCCATTTGTGCCTTCTCTTTAATTGTAAGTGTTCATCTCTGCACAGTCTAATATTTTCCTGATCATATTCTCTTCAGTGAGAATCTCTTCGCTTTTCCAGTTTTGTGCAAACACAATTCTAGCTGCTGTTAACGCATGAATAATCAAATATACATTTTCTTTACTATAAATTTCAGGTAAAATCCCCAACAGGAATATTTCAGGTTTAAAATCAATATCCTGTTGTATCATTTTTTCTAGCCATGTATGTATTTTTGTCCAATCTTTTTTGGCTTCTGCACATGTCCACCACATATGATAATAAGATGCAGGTGTCTGGTGGCATTTCCAACATTTAGCTAATTTATCTTTAAACCTTCTTGCCAGCCTTGCCAGTGCCAAGTGCCATCTATAAAACATCTTGTACAAATTTTCTTTGTAAGCAGTTGACATTATTAGTATATAGTTTCTATCCCAGAGTTTCTGCCATTTATCTAATTCTATTGTATAACCAAAAGTTTTTGTCCACACTATCATTTCTTTCACCTGTTCTTCTTCTGGCTTAATACCCAATAAATAGCTATACAATTTTGTATCAATCCTTCCTCTGTTCTTGTTAGAATCTTGTCCAATTTTGTCAATTTGTTATAAAAAACATACTGTATCATTTTGCATCTTACTCATATCTAGATTTTATTTGCAATTGTGAATACCGAACCATGTCAGTTCCTTGATCATTCAGTTCTTGTTTAGTTTTCCCATATTAATAATTTTGGATGAATAAGTGCTTCCACCTTGTTGAAAACCAAACTGGTATTTTTCAATAATGCTGCTCTCTGATTTTCTCCCACATGAACATTAATGCATTTCTTATATAGTGTCTTTGAAAATACCCATGTATCTTACTTTTCCTATACCATAAGAAGGCATGCCAAACCAAATTTAGAGGGCAGGTCATGTCCCTCTAAAGTCAGTGATCTTGTATTCCTCAATTTAATCCATTCTTTCATCCGTGTTACTGTAACACCACGGCCTGGTGGTATAATTCCCTATTTGGTAATCCAAAACCGCCTCTAGTTTATGTATCCTGCAACATTTTTAGATTAATTCTTGCTTTTTTCCCACCCTGCCAGATATATTTTAGTATTATTTTAAGATCCTCAAAAAAAAATTTTTTTCCAGTTTTATCAGGATTACCAGTTTTAAAGATTTCTCACCCAAATCAATCACACCTTTCTTCTGTCTTCTCGCTTCATTTGGTGGCTGTCCCAGCTTTGGAGCGGCATGCAGTGGTCGGTCTCCCTGCTGTCAGGTTGGAGAGCCTTCTCCGGATCGATCAAGGAGATTGCAGGCTCCCTGAGATCAGCAGAGTTTGGTCTCTCCACTCTTTGCCCCTCCAAGGCAATTTTGGTCCATTTGGACCTCCCGGCAGCTAGGGTTTAGACGGTCCCCATGGAGCTCCTGTGAGGTGCATCATGTCTCCACAACATCAGCCCCCATTTCCTGTTTACAATATTATTATCTACATATGGAAAGCTTTTCACTAATCCATTGACTCCTATGGCTGTGAGGAAAATTTCTGAAATTGATTCAGAGCCAGGCATCATTTAAACTGCCTGGGAGACACATGGATTATAATAGGTTACTATAAACTTGCTTTATAGAGATCAAGACAAATGCTCAGACATACAAAAACACCCTAAGTTAAACTGTCTTATACATATTAAAGGAAAAAATGGCCATAAAGTTGTTGTAGGTAATAGAAGATATGCATTAACCTTTATTGCAATAAAACCAAGTCTTTAAAGATAGCACATACATTTTAAATCGAAGACTACCCAAACCAGCTTTTTACTTTAAATTTAAGCATCCTGTGTAAACTATTTCACATGGAATGTTCCTTTGACATATTATCTATTGTTTCTTAGGACTTTTATAGCCCTGGGTTGCCTACCCTTCTTCAAGTCCTTGAGCATTTAAATGACATTGGAAGCAGTTACTTTCAGCTCAGTACAGAGAATTTGTAGAAGTCAAAGAAGATACATTCAGAGGCTGGAAAATAGAATGAGTTCAGTTCAATTCTATCAGGCTGTTAACATAGGTAATTTATTGCTTGGTACCCGGTACTAAAGAAGAGTACATACCAGATGATGGAGCAACCTGTCAGCTGAAGTACTGAGGAAAAGAAGTCAAGTTTGGTGACAGAAATTATCAAGCAATGTATGGCAGCACTAGCTAAGTATTTACTCTCCAGGAATATTATCAAAGTAGTGACATCTCCTTTGGATCAAGTTTGTCTCCTGTAATTTGGTGGACAATATAGAAATGATTTATTACTGGCTTCTTTTTCTTGTTTACTTCCTAATCTAGTCTACAACCTTGGGATTGACTGGTGATTTCCTAGTCTCCCCCTTCTTAGCTTCCAAATCCAAATAAAGCTGCCCCAAAATTACTACTAGTTGCAGCTTTAAGCAATCTAGGCACACCAATCTAGATTGCAAAAATCTGAATAACCACTAGATAACATAATACAACTAAGAATTTTCTGTACCTCTTTACTGCCTTCTAAAAAGTTCTATTTTATAACTGATTCTCCAAACTATTTTCACAGAGCAGTGTGGTGGCCTAGTGATGAAGAAGCTTGCTTCCTACTTGGAAGGTTGAGATTCAATCCTAGGTAGCAGCAGATGTTTCTCTCCTCGGTGCAAAGAAAAAAAAACCTCTGCTGCAACTCCATGTGGGCATCAGGAAGGGCAGCTGGCCAGTAAATGCTTATCTTCACCCAGTTGTCCAGATTCTACTTCAAATAGGGACTAAAGAGTCATAAAAAGGGAGCTTTCTCCAACCTATTATCAGAAGGTTTGATGGTTAAAATAAAAGTTGGGTAACGGTAATTATATTATGTGAAGAACTACATTTCCCAAAAAACCCCATTGGTAGAGATCTAAATGGATTTTTTCTAAGTTGCTATTGAAGCATTATTTTTTTCTATTTTTAGACTATTAAGTGAAAATGTGGAAAGCAAGATGCTGCTAAAAATTGAGAACTGCCTATTTTTAATCCCTAAATCTAGAAATATATGCAATAACCAATGTATAGCAATTGATACAAAAAGCATATTGTAATCTTATTCCTATTTGTAATGGGAAATTATCTCTTTAGTTCTTCTACATCTAACTTATTTTTACACTAATTAACTCCTTTTTTCCCATATTTTGAGAGAGAAAAGGAAGAGATCAAAGTTTTCTGTCCAGATCATCGATCCTCTCAATTGGCTTTTTGGTGCCTTCCTACCAAAACATGTACATTTTCCCCTCCATTAAATCAGCTGCCAATCCATCCATAACACAAACTCCAAAGCTGAATAGGTATGGAATTGCTCTCTCTATATTACCAGGAAAGGATATCAATCTTTCTCCCTCATAAAGGAATCATGCTGAGCATTTATCTTAGTCTGAGTAATAAAATGTTCTTTTGCAAAAAATTCATTTTCTATGTTAGCCAATGCCAGTAAGTCAATGTGACAGCTAGGGAGAAATTTGACCTATTTCTTTTCCCCAAGACATGGAAGTTGTGCATTTAACAAAAACATACACACAAACATCTCTAACTTGGAAGTTAGACAAATGACAAATATCTTTATGTGTGTATATATACATATATATAGCGCTTCTATCATTTCACAAGCAGATTGTTTCTGTCCCTTTCCAGACTTTTAATTCATCACCTGCAGATGAAATCTCTAATTCAGCCAAAAGCAATAGCTTGTTTGTTTGATTTTATATATTAAAAAAGTGAACACTTAGGACTTAAAGTCATGTCAAGAAAACCACCAAAATAAGGCAGAGAACATCCAGGAGAAAGAGTCAGCAATCACTGACTTACAACAGTTCCTTTAGTGACCGTTCAAAGTCACAACAGCACTGAGAAAAGGGGCTTAGGACTATTTTTCACAGTTACGACTTTTGTGGCATCCCCACAGTCATATGATCAAAATTTGTATGCTTGGCAACTGGTTCATATTTAGGACAGTTGCAGTGTCCCAAGGTCATGTGATCACCTTTTGCTACCTTCTGACGAGCAAAATCAATGGGAAAGCCAGATTCACTTACTAACTTATCAATTGCAGTAATTCACTTAACATCTGAGGCAAAAAAAGTGCAAAACTCACTGAACAAATGTCTCATTTAGCAACATCAGTTTTGGGCTCTTGTGGTTGTAAGTCAAGGACTACCTGTATATAGGCAGTTCAAATCTCACCAGCCTCAAGGTTGACTCAGCCTTCCATACTTCTGAAGTGGGTAAAATGAGGACCCAGATTGTTGGGGGCAATAGGCTGACCCGCTTAGAGAGGGCTGTAAAGCTCTGTGAAGCGATATATAACTCTAAATGCTATTGCTATTGCTATTGCTATAGTTCCACTTTAAATATCTTTTGATTGACATATATTTAGCAGTCACAAAACTGACATCCGGACAGGTTAACCTATACTTCTTATGCCACATGACCCAGGGAATATTCATCCCAAACTTCCATGTGTGCCAGAAAAGAAAATCATTTGTGCCAATGGCTGCTTTCCTCTTGGAGGTAATAACTTTAAGGGGAGGAGTGTTTTTCTGGGTTACAGAGCTGGAAGAAGCACTGAGGAACCTCTACCCTCCAAGTATCACAACTCCAAAACTGATTTTTCAAAAACCATTCTTTTTCATCTATTATGTCGTTTGGTTTGGTATGCCACTGATTGGTATGCCAATAGCAGACTACTGTTGCCTGCGATTGGGTTTCTACTATGCCGCCCCCTGCTGCTGGGCAGCGGAACTGATCAGGTGGTTCTGCCCCAGGCGCCTTATGGACCCTGATTGGTTCCTTGAGGTGCTTGGTTCTGTACCCAACTCCCTTACTGATGACTCGGTCGACGCCTTGGTGGAAGCCTGGGAAAGGGCAGCTACTGAGGCACTGGACCGGGCCATACCCTTGTGGCCCCTGACTCGGCACTGATCCCATTGGGCTCCTTGGTACTCTGAGGAGCTCAGGACATGAAGCGTCGTCGACGGGGCCTAGAGTGAGATTGGAGGGTCACCTGTTCCGAGTCCAACCGATTGTGGTTAAGAGCCTTTACAAGGACTTATATTGCTGCAATGGAGGTGGCGAAGCATAACTACTTCTCCACCCTCATTGCCTCCTCTGAGAATCGCCCAGTCACCCTGTTCAGGGTCACTCGCTCCCTCCTTCATCAGAAGGTTGCGGGTGACCCTCTGCAGGGGTGGGTCGAGGAATTTAGTCAGCATCTCGCAGACAAAATTGCTCAGATCCGGGCCGGGTTGGACTCCGACTGGGCAGACTCGGGTCGTGAGGAGGCCAGTGGGCTTGAGCGTATTATCTGGGAGGATTTTGATCCTGTGACTCCCGAGGAAGTGGACAGGATAATGGGGAGGCTGAGCTCCACCACGTGTTCATTGGACCCGTGCCC
>JANHFR010000866.1:228117-242682 GCA_032468015.1 Mimophis mahfalensis | reverse complement strand
AGTAAATAGTAGTTTCAATAGCTTCAAGGTAGTTTGTCCCGCCTCCCACCACCACCACCACAAACAAGAAGTTTGTTTCTTCCTACTCCTATTTGAATTAACTCAACAGCTCAGTGCTAGTTTCTGGGGCAATTGTTTCTCAAATTTAGGATAGAGTTCTCTTATGTCTAACTTGATCCCAGTTCCCTGCCTCACCATTTCGATAATAAATGGTGGTACCAACCCCTGACTCTGGATCTTTGTACATGCAAATTATATGATCTCTTCTCATGAGTGATTAAAAAGAATAACAAATGAACCAGTCACTTTCTTCCCATTAATTATTCTCAATAAACCAACTTTCACCACTTTTAAATCATATGCTATGTTTTTTGCCTGTCTAATTTCTTTCTTCTTACAACAGAGGGTGATATATTGGTGAAACATTTTGGCAGGTCTGAGCTACTATTTTAAGGGGTTCGTCCTTAATTTGGATTAGAATGGAGGAAGCATTTGATGAAAATATGCTTAAAGCTGCATATAGTGACACTGTCATTTTGTGCTTTACAGGATTCTAGTTGGGCTTCCTTTTACTCACAATCTGCTTTCTTGGGGTTGAAACAGGGATGGGCTGCTATGGGTTCACATGGTTTTGGGTGATCTTCTATCTAAGATTCTGCATAGTTCAATGAACCTGTAAATCCCACCCCTGGCTGGCCCCGCCCATCCCACATCACCCCTCCCAAGAGTCTCCACACAGCCCATTTTAGATGCCAGGTAAGTACAGGGCCTGTGCAAAGTCTGAGGGAGGGTAAAAAATGGGCCTCCCAGAAGTTCTAGAAGGCTGAAAACAGGCCTGTTTCTGGCTCTGGAGGGCCTCCAGAGCCTGGGGAGGCCATTTTTGCTATCCTGGAGGCTTTAGGAAAGTGTCCGGAGCCCAGGGAAGGTGAAAATGCCCCCCTACCATGGTGCAGGAGGCCAACTATGCCATGTCCACCATGGCCATGCATACCCATCAACCAGGCAGAGAACTGGTTGCTGAAATTTTTGAAGCCCACCCCTGAGTAGAAATGTTTCACATGGCAAAATATGTCACTTCTTTGTGTGTCAATGGAGCTTATAAAATGTCCTAATAATGATTAGAAATTTGTTGAAAGCACAGTGTCACAAAAAGGCATAGTATATCTTTCTAACCGATGCCCTTCCAGAAATGTGGGATTGACAATAATCTTTAAATTAAACTCTAAAAGCTGTTTCTTGGGCCAAATGATATTCATTATACTTTTCTTTGCTTTTCTCAGACTGGGTCATTATTTTATTTCCAGGGAGATAACAAAATTCTACTGAATAGAGTAATCTGGGAAATGGTTCAACAACTTTTATCTTTTCTATAACTGTTCATACTGATTTATATTTCTTGTCACTTGATACAGTAAAGGGCATTGACTTAAATACGGATATTTTAAAGTGTGAGCAGAGAATGAATGTTTTTTTTTTAAAAAGAGATGAAGTGAGATTGTGATAATAATTCTCAACCAGATATTGATATAAACCAGAGATTAACCAGGATGATGAAGGATTGAGAGTTGGATTAGAGACACCTAGGTTCAAGACTACTTCCAGCTCTGGCAACTCATTTGGGGACTTTGGGTTAATTGTTCTTTCTTAGACCAACTACCTCACAAGTTTAATATTATGAAAGGAGGTTCCCCATTAAAGCATCTTGAACTCTTGGAAATCATGCATTAGATCAATCTAACCAACAATAATTACAGGACATTTATAAAAACTGAAGGATAAAGAGAATGCTAGGAGAGAGATGACTGGAATGGCAACAAAAATATGTCTCAAAATGCTGTGAGAAAGAATGGCAGAGTTTTCATAGTAAAAAGATAATAGGAGTAGGGTGATTGAGTTTCAGG
This sequence comes from Mimophis mahfalensis, assembly GCA_032468015.1. Lineage (NCBI taxonomy): Eukaryota > Metazoa > Chordata > Lepidosauria > Squamata > Mimophis > Mimophis mahfalensis. Next base: position 240,781 of record JANHFR010000866.1, on the reverse strand, counting down.
ACTACCAAAAGAAAAACAAGTTACTGAAAATCTAGAGTCCAGCTTGCATTTAAGCAAAAGGAGGTAGTGAGGAATAGGTGGGCTTGTGTGAATACAGCATGGACATTACATAGTGTTTGAGAAAGTTCTAGAAGATGCCAAGGTAATAGTCAATAAACAGGGTACATAAACAGGATAGAGGATAAAGAGAGATGGAGAGAGGAACGAGGGCGAAGGGAAGAGGAGGAGGGCTGGAGGGAGAGAGGGAGAGAAGGATAGAAAGAGACTACTCCATCTTCATTGGTGGAACAATATGTGCTCAGGCATATCTTCTCTACCCTATCACACATTCAGTTTGTGCTGATACTATGAAAGCTTGGATAAATGACTGAACAAATAAACTACTTTGTCTCTAAGCCAGGGAAGTGGATGTACTAGTCATAATGTCCTCTGACAAACAGTTGGGTTGCCCCAGGCAACTGTGAGCCAGGAGACAGTGATTTCTAAAGAAGTGCACCATTTAATTCCTATTTGTAAGACTCCCACATTATAGATAGATAGATAGATAGATAGATAGATAGATAGATAGATAGATAGATAGATAGTTTAATGGTTCAACTGGAAGTATAATTGTACATATCAAAATACTTCTTAAAAGGCACTTAAATAGGACTATCTGAATAGCCTCCCTTCCTGTTTTCTCTCCTTAAGATGTCCTGCTTGCCTTTTCTTTCCCCATTCATCCTGATCTGGAATCTGGTAGAAGGTCCCAGGACTTGCTTAGTTCTCAGATGATAAGTCTCTTTTTCCCCTTTCCATCTCCTCCTGTCAAGCATGGGAACTTCAGGAAATCTGGGCAGTTCAAATGAACACAAAGTTTATTGCAAGCATATGCTGTTTAAAAGAATCTGAATTACTAGCGGTCAAAGCAAACTGGTGGTAAATAAAAGTCGATGGAAATCAAGGTTGGCTGGATCTAGATGTCATGTGAATGCAAAATGGTTCAAGACTTTGGTGATGAGTTTGACACTTCCTGTAGGCTCAGCCTAGTCATCCCCTACACCTCCCCTCTCCTCCTTCATTGTCTCTTCCCTTTGCTTACTCCTTTCATTAGAACGTTGTCTTTGACAGTGAATAGGAGACTTGAGATTCCTATGCAGGTCTGCATTGCATCTATGCAGCCACACATGTGCACAATTTTGTTGGAGAGCAACTTTCCCAGTTGGGAGGAGAACTCAAGCATGGAATTAGCTTAGATTCATTATGTAAGCACAAGAGGGCAAGATCTTATCCCCCCCTCCCCACCCCCACCCCAATGCCTTTGAGCCTTATCTAGTGTTTCCCAGGCAAAAACACCCAGTGTGGGGAGATTCTTGTATTATTGTCAGTGAACAAGAATGTAGGTAGCTTGATCTCTACACATGTGGGTCCAGCTGTTCATTCTTGACAAATTTAGAGAAACAGTTCAAATAAATAAGAAACTAATCTTTTGGATTATTTAACTTTATAAGAAGCTTGGTTTATCTGTGACTCTGGTTGTGTTGTCACATGGTTAGCAATGAACACAGGAGAGCCATTTTTGTCTAGTGATTAAGATGTTGGCCTAGAAACCAGAAGACCATGAGTTCTAGTCTGGTCCTAGGCATGGAAGCCATCTGAGTGACTTACTCTCTCATCCCAACTCACCCAATAGAATTGTTGTTCTGTGGAAAAGAGGAAGAGGGAGGAGTATTATGTGCATTTATGTATATTATTTTACATATAAAAATAATAAAAGTGGGATAAAGAAAATTTAAAAAGAAAGGTTTCATGAAACCAGAGGTGGGTTCCTACTGGTTCAGCCCAGTTTGGGTGAACCAGTTGTTAGCGTCAGCAGATGCACACGTACATTGGCCCATCCACCCTCCCATGCTTCTGGGCTATCCTTTATTGCTGAGATGCACCAAAGCCGTTTGGAGCACCTCAGCTGTTTTGCGGCTCTGGCGCTTCTCAGGTGTTTCCTAGCCCAAACAGAATGCACGTGCAGCCACATGGAAGTGCGTCCATTCCGTTTGGGCTAGGAAACACCTAAGAAGGGCCAGAGCAGAAAAATAAAATAGGCATGCCTATCAGCTGTTTCCTAGTGTAAACGGAACATGCACATTTGTTTTGGGCTAGGAAATGCCTGATTGGCACACCTGTTTTATTTTTCTGCTCTGGCGCTTCTCAGCGAATATGGCTTGGACGCGTGCTAAGTGTGCGCATGCACACAATGCAAACCCGTTGCCACACTGGTTGAAACCCATCCTTGCATAAAAGATAATTTACATTTAAGTATAACAGAAGTGGGATAAAGAAAATCTAAAAAGAAAGGTTTCATGAAAGATAAATAAGTATACAACAGCATTGAATTACCCAATATCTCTTTCTATTGATGTTGTGCAGACTTAATCATATTGATTTGTTTGGATATTTAAACAGAATAAGCTATAATTGCATGTAATAGGATGACCTGTTAGTAGACTGCAAGCTTATGCCACAATATTAATTGAGCCCTTACTATGAATGAAGAAATGTTTATGTTGAACTTGCCATGATTCTGAGAAGTAAAAGAGATTTGAGATGTAATTAAACCCAAACCTATTTTCTCACCCTTTTTCAGAATGTAGTCATATGATATTATATGCAGTCATAGCTGCACTAAATAGGAATTAAAATTTCTCTTTTAAATAGAAAAACTGGATAAAAATATTTTAAACTTGATATGTATGTATGTTTTCTTCTGTGCTATTCTTTGCCTCTTAATATCCCACCCCAGGTATAATGATTTTAATGATTCAGAAACATCTTTCTGTACATTCAAAAAGCAAATATATTGACTCAACAGAAGGAAAATAAGATATAGTCATCATCATCATCATCATCATCATCATCATCATCATCATCATCATCATCAATTACTTTATTCATCAAACATGAAACTCAGTCAACTGAACATTCAAAAATGCATCACAAATACCATTGACTGGTGCTAATGGTTGATACAGGTTGCTGCCAGCGTCCTAGGTATCTACCAAGTATCTTCTTAAAATATATGATGTTCCAAGTAGCACAGTTTTTTGCAGTTCCTCTGGTGTTATTGCAGGAAGCTGCAATTTCTTGATATATTTTATAAAATTGAGTTCTCTGATAACAATGTTTCATCTGTTAGGTATTTCATTCATAACCATATAGTTTTGATGGACAGGTTGCGATATTTCATGATTTTTTTCCAGTTCTTTGTCTTCAATTCTGGCATCTCCTGGTACAGCGATATCAATAAACTGTACGGTTCAGCCCTCGACAACCATAATATCTGGTGTGTTGTGTTCCAAATGGCGATTTGTCTGTATTCAAAAATCCCACAAGATGTTCAACATCTCATTTTCTACACCTTTTTCCACTTTATGTTCCCATGACTTTTGGGATACAGGTAGAGCATATTTTTTACACAATGACCAGTGGATTAATTTACCAACTTGATTATGTCTATCTTTGTAGTCAGTTTGTGCAATTTTGCTGCACTCACATATTAAGTGTGAAACAGGTTCAACTTTGTCATTGCAAAGTTGGCAGTTTGGATTGCAAGCAGCCTTTTGTATGTTCGCTTTCATGGCATTAGTTTGTAGTGCTTGTTCTTGAGCAGCAAGTAGTAAACCTTCCGTTTCTTTCTTGATGGTTCCTCTCTTAAGCCATGCCCGTGTCAAGTTGTCATCACATTTTCCTTCAATGTTTTTCAAGTGCTGTCCATGCAAAGCTTTGGTTTTTCATCTATTTAATCTGTCACCCAGCTGTTTTTCCTTATATTCTGCCTTTGTTTCTGTTATTTGGCAGAGCCAACCTGTCAATGTCACTTTGTGGATGTAAAGCAGGGTACATATTCAAAAGTTTACATGTTTTCTGGTCCAGGTTTTCCAGTTCAGCCACAGTCCAGTAGATGATTCCAGCTGGATAGTGTATCACCGGAACTGCCCATGCATTAATGGGTTTAATTATGTTTCCAGAACTCAGCTTCAATTGAATTGAAAACCCCTGATATTGCATTAATATTGCACTGTACAATAGAATTCAGTATAGTCACTGCTCTGAGATAGAAGCTGTTTTTCAGCCCCAAATCCCAAATCATGGTTTCAACTTCAGCCAACCAAACTTTATTTCACTAATTTGCCCTCTCCTTCTTGAGCAATGGACATTTCTAATGCCTGGCATTTATAGGCCACCATTATCTCTTAATTTTTGGTGTAAAGACTTTTTTAAATTCCACAAATGGTTCTGTAATCCTTCAGAAAATCTTTCCCCACCAACAGTTTACCAAGTGGCTTGACCTCAATTGCCAAGATTTCTGTTTTCTCCATTGACTTCTTCTGCCTTCCATCACCAGCTATCTGCACACAAAAGAGATGATATCAAAACCAAAAGACCAACCATTTATCTGAAGATAATTTCTACTCTCTCCCTTGAATAAATCTCATTAAATTGAGTGGGGCGCACCCTTAGGTAACAGCACAGGGATGTAATCTCTGCAATGATCTGATGACATACATTTTAAATCGAGGGTTCCAACTTCATAGGGGGTATTCATAATATTCATAGTATTCTGTGTGGTTTTTTTTACTCCTAAATGCATTTTTGGAACACCTTGTGCACAGACTCTTCAAAAATAGATGTGTTAAAATGTTTGCAGTATTACAACCTCTATAAATTAAGCCATGATTTTACAGGAACTAGAATCTGATTTTTTTAAAAAACAAAAACAAACCTCAAACTAAATCTAATTTACAATGGTTAACTACATAAATAACTCTGAGTTTTACTGTAGACAGTTAATTGGACTGGAGGAATCTGTAAGCTGCTTGATTCAAAGCAAAATGTCTGTAATGCCTGATGAGGCTCTACCAGTTAATTTAAATAATGAGTCACCAGCCGACGATCAAATCCAGGTCAGACATATAGCAGATTGACAATAATGAATATAAATCCAATGAAGCTATCAAAACAATTGACAGCCCTGAGTGACAGTTCCAATATAATCACTTGGTAAATGCAATAAATATACAGAGAGCCAACATGAATAAGGACACAAAACATGATTTTCAGGGTGATGTTATATAAAATCATAAGCTTTTTTAAAAAGGGTGCTGTATTGACAATCCAACAAATCTATCATATAATATTTTTACATGCTGGCAAGCAAAATATTTTTAATAAAACAGAAATAGAATTTTAGTTTATGTTTAATGAAAAAAAAGATGGCATCCTTTTGGTTGGCTCTGCAGAGTGAGATATAGTTTTGTGGTGTTGCCTTCCAGTGTCACGTCTAATGTTATGCACTCCAGTACTTGTTGGCTCCATGCAGTACATACTTGTGTGGAAGTATGAGGTTGTATTAGCTCTATAGAGAGTGGAGTTCAGCCTCGTGGCTGGTTTCATTACTGTTAAGAGCACATTGCAAAGTAATTCTTGTATTCTAAAAGATCTCTGGTAGGCTGAGAGTTTATTGAGATGTTAGCTACAATGCTAGTCCTTTCTGTCAGTGTCACAGTGTCCATTATAAGTGATTATCACATCATTAGGCATTCTCAATGCTGGAAGTAAAACTGGAATGAAGTACATACCCTGAAATAATCACAAAATGCAAAAGTCACCTTGTGGCAGGACTGGTGGCAAATAAATTTAATAAATAAGTACATTGGAAGAAATACCCAGGACCAACTCCAAACTGGGTGAGAGGTGCTGGAAACAAAATTGAGGCTGTAGGCTGATTGGAAAGAAAGTCCATTTATTGGTGAACAGAACCACCAGGGTTTGTGTTTCTGAGGCAGTTGATGGAATGGAATTGAGAGTGGGTGGGTTTTTATACCTTTTATACCTATGAGGTCATGTAGGGGTCATGGCTGGGTCTATAGGCAAAAGGGAACATGCAACTCCTAGATGTTTGTCTGAACTAATTTGGTCAACCTTTTGTTTGCTGCTATAGAGCTGTGGTGGTGTAGCGAGTAAAGTGCTGTATGTAGTACTCAGCTGCCAGCTGCCTGCAATTAGGCAATTCAGATCTCACCAGGCTCAAGGTTGACTCAGCCTTCCATCCTTATGAGGTGGGTAAAATAAGGATCCAGATTGTTGGGGCCAATATGCTGACTCTGTAAACTGCTTAGGGAGGGTTGAAAACCCTGATAAGCAGTATATAAATCAAATGCTATTGCTATTGCTTATCTGAGTTTCTGTCTTGACCCAGTCTTTCTGAATGGATTATCAAATCTGCATTTCTAAAAGCTGGCCTCCTCAGTTTCTACTTGAGGCAGGGAACCTGGGGCTGGTATCTGCCTCCCTTAAGATTTTTTCCATTTCTTATTTATGGGAAATACTCTATCCAGCCTTTTTAAATATTTCCCGAGATATTTCATTCTTCGAGTGGGGGATGTTTCCCCACAAGTACATACATAAACAAACAAACAGTCCCGGAAGCATCAGGAAAGCCATCAAATTGCAAAGTGCCTTGCAAAGGTTGTGAAGTGCATTAGTTTTAGTTTTAATTGTATGTTAGGGCGTGTTCTATTTAATCTATTTTTAACTTTTGTACTTTATGTTTTTTAATGCCCTGTACACCGCCCTGAGTCCTTCGGGAGAAGGGCGGTATATAAATTTAATTAAAATAAATAAATAAATAAATTAGAACCACCAAATTAGATTGGTTACATCGAAAAAAGCCCTGCTTCCATTTGTGGATTTGATTGGGTGAATAGGCTGACAAATCCTTCTTAAATCAGGACCCTCTTCCAATATTTTGGATGCTCCTGGAGCCATGGAAAAAGATAAACCAAGAAAGGGAAAAGGTCAAACAAAACAGGGGAAAAATGAATTCCTTTAAAGAAAGTGTTGCAATAGGTTAGGCTTCCACAGAGCGCCAGACACAAGTTCAGCATTAGCGGATATATTTTTAAGCTGTCAGGGCATGATTTTAAAAATAAATATATGAAAAAATAACACCCCAGTAGTCTTGCAGTTGAGCAAGTAGTTTATTTCTGCACCTTGTGTAGGACCAGTAGTTGTAACAGCATTTCTTCTAGGTATTTTTTTTGCCCTGGGAGCAAAGAAATAATGATGAGACTCTGTTCGTGGATTTACAAGTGATAAAGGTAATGTCAAACTGATTTGGAATATATGATTCATCATTGTTATAGAATGGGAAGTGGCAAGGAGAGACTTTACAGCTTTTTTTTTGCAAAATGTTCTCTCTTTCTCTATTACACCCAATTGGAAATAAAAACCCTCCGCTTCAAAAGGCACTTATAAATGAGTTGCAGACAAGCCGCATGCCTCTTTTCTCTGGCTAATAGATTCCGCCCCCCCACCTCTTCTCTGCTTTGCTTTCAGTTTGGCCTGTGGGGCCAGCTGCGTTCACCTGCATTTGCCTGTTTCCAAAGGAGAGTCTCATTTAAAGGGAAAAGGCCAGGTTGTCAGCTGCTTTTTCGGGAAGCAGAGCTTTATCATGCCATGTTCTGACAACCTGGCCCGAGGTGTTCTACACTGGGCCCAGAAGTAGGCCAGGCACACCTGCATATCCCAAGAGACAAGATGACTAATTTGTATAGGCAAAATGTGCAACAGCAGCAAGGTGTTATCCGTTGCCTGTCATCTCACAAGCCAGCAGTCCTATCATGCTTCAGGCATTCTCCTCATTATGGTTGCTTCATTTGGCTGGGCTTAAACTGAGCTACACTAAACTGAGTTCAGTTTATATGTCTCAACCCTGAATAAAGAAAAGTACCTTGTGGCAACTCAGAGTGGCCCAAAGTGTGAGAGATCACATGCTGAAGCTGTGAAGGAAAGTTTCATTTGTCTCAGAAGACATCACTTGCTTGGCAGAGTTGTCCCTTCAGATTCTAGGAAAATAATACCTGCCCCCATTTATTGTTGCATTCATTGCTTGAATGTATCAGAGCTGATGTTTTGCAAGGAGTTCTTTGCCCTTCAGAAGATCCTCACGTGGAGACATCTTCTCAAAATGCCTGAGGAAAGTTGGAGGCAGCGGATGAACAAGTGACTACTTCCTGAAGACTGTGCTCATCTTTTCTTTCTCAGCCAGTGTCAGCCCTGTAGGGTAGAGGAGACTAAGAACCAATGTCATTTAGATCTAAAACTACTTTGACTGTAAGAATTATAAGGACAGAATTCTGCTAGTCTGAAAGTTCTTCCTTCTTCTCTACCTTTGTGTGAAGGGGAGGGGGGCTTGACTCAAAATTGTTTTTGCTTCTCTGATTGTTACCTTGGTAACAGATCTTCCACATCCTTCAAGGCCACTGGATCAGACTTAGTTTCCTCTGTTGAGTCTTAGTGCAAAAAACAACATCCAACCTGAATTTGCATGAAAAGAAAGAACTACGAGCTTCATTCAACAGGTTGATTAGAAGTTGCATTATTTTTTTCTACTTTTTTTGGTGGCTTTTATACTATTTATATATTTTTGTGTTAGATTGTTCTAAAGTTATATTGTGTGCCAAGATTATAATATAAAAGTTATATGTCCCATCATTACCAAAACAAATACATATCACATGGTCAAATTGTTTAGCATTATCAGCTTTTGTTTTGAAGTTGTGTGGATCAAACCTTGGCTAATTTCCTTTGGTATTGTGTATAGATATTAACCCAGACTAGGCCTGAACATGCATTTTTGGGATCTCAACACAAGAAGCATTTAAAAAAAAGAAACAACAGGCAAAGAGTGGTTAAACTATTGAGAGCTCTTAGAACAAGAACACAAACTATATAATTTGAAGCCAAGAGAGCAGTTGGCTATGGAGGGTTTTAGTTTTCAATGGGTTTTGTATTTACATTTAAAAGGAAGGTTTAAAATGGATAATTGGACATTAAGCAGCACATGACACAATCTGAAGCTGAACTAGACATAAATAATGAACATGTATTTGCTAAAATGTATAAATTCTTGCTTAAATTTGAAGTGAAAGAAAAAATGAAAGTGTGTGATAAAATGGGTTAAGAATTTTGATCATAGCACATTGTTAGAACAGTGGAAAAACATCTGGTTGTAAGGAATGAAATTCATACCATGGTATAATTGAAAAGAGAATTTTTTTTTAATAAAATGACATACTCTTGGCATATAATTTCAGAAAAAAAACTCTGGAATGCACAAAGGCACTTAAAATTTATATTGGAAATATGGACAATTTGCAAGGTCATGCCTGGGGGACCTATAAAAAAAATCAAGAAAAATATGCATTTAAATACATACAATGATTCAAAGAGTTTTAAAGATTAACATTGAACTGAAACCAGAACGTTTTTGATGTGACTAATGGACCGTTAGAAAAGAGCCCTGGAAGATATTTTTATATATGATCACCAGTGTAAGACTGTGCATAAAAAATGGAAAGACTTTGAAATACCCCAAATGCAGGAATGGTTGGTGAAAATGACAGCACCAGCAGAGGTGGCAAAATTAACTTGTTTGCTTACAGAAAAACCAACAACTGGAAACCGCTTATGGACTTTTTGCAGAAAATAGAAACAAAAATGAATGGGTGATTTATGGATGTGATGATTAGAAAGGATAGATTATGGAGAGAAGAAAATTATGAGACATCCTTAGAGAGAGAAGGTAAAATATAAATGTACTTATAACTGCTGCTAAGAATATTGGAAGCAACTTCTTTATTACTTTTTTTCTTCATTCCTTTTTGACTTTCTGTTTACCTTTCCGTATTCTTCAATTCAAAATTTATATTGCAGATTAGTATCTACTTAAACCTGTTGCCAGAAGACTCAAGCACTGTGAAAACAAGCAAAATGAACTTTCTTTTTCAGAGACGGCATTTCTTCCCACTTGATATTTGACTGAGAAGAGATAAGTTTCCAGCAGATTTTATTTGAGGATAGTATTTGTTAAATTCAAAAGGAGAGCAGCTTTGGGCTGGCTCACCGATTGATTGGACTGAATACAGAGTGAACTTAACTCTGCTGGCCACTTAACTTAATTAGGAGACCTTGCAACTATTTTAGAGGTCGTTGGATCACAGGAATGAAGACATTGAGATTGAGGCTTGAGGTCCAGAAGAGATCTTTATTTATAGGCAATTTACATTTGTGCAAGCAAATACAGGATCATTCATGGAGGTAGTCAGTATACAGAAGAAGACAGGAATAGGAGAAGAAGGAATAGAAGGAACACAAGGCTTATGTGCCTCCTGTATTTATAGGCTTGTATTTAGCCACTGACTGACAACTCACTTAGATACCTTTGGGCAGCAATTATGGCTAGCAACAGACAGCCTGGTGCCAGTCAAGTGAGTGTGGTGTGGCTTAGTTCGATTGGCCATTTTGAACACACCAAAACCTTACATTTTTTATAATACAATAATAATCTCAACAGTATTCACCCAGCTGCAGAGTCCAGGGGGAGCTGAAGACAAAAGCCAGGCCAAATTGTTTTGCATTCCTATAAGAGGAAGCTTTCTGACAAGAAAAAAGTATCAATGGCAAATTGTATTTTATGATTATGATCATGATTTATCACTTGTTGCTTATATGTACACTGGAAGCTTATGCACCGGAGGAAAATTCCTTGTGTGTCCAATCACACTTGGCCAATAAAGAATTCTACTCTATTCTAGTCCTATTCTAGATGTTTTGTCTCTAGATTTACAGTAATGTTATCCAGGTAGTCCTTGACTTACGGCCTCAATAAAGCCCAAAATTTCTGTTGCTAAGTAAGGCAGCAGTTAAGTGAATTTTGCTCCATTTTATGATCTTTCTTGCCACAGTTCTTGAGTAAATCCCTGCATTTGTTAAGTTAGTAACATGTTTTGAAGTGAATCTGACTTCCCCATTGTTGTTAGAAGAGCACAAAAGGAGATCACATGACCTCAGGACACTGCAACCCCATAAAGGCATGCCAGTTGCCAAGTGTCCAAATTTTTATCATGTGACCATGGGGGTGCTGCCATAGGTGTAAGTATGGCGTCCTAAGTCATTTTTTCAGTGCTGTTATAACTTTGAACAGTCACTAAACAAATGGCTGTAATTCTACGGCTACCTGTACTTTTTTCTACTGCAAGACCTGGAATTTTTCTTAGAGCCATATTGTGAAATTCTTCCCACAATTCCCTTTCTTGAAATTGAGGTTTCAAGGATGAGAATGCATCATGTCACCCATCAGTCTGGAGACCTTGTGATTTTCTACTAGTTTAGGTTGATATTACTATACAGATGATTGAAATTGCAGTGATTCTCTTTCCAGCCACTCATCCAAAAGCAACAAGCACAATATTTTACTTAATCAGGACTCTATGGAATAAAATTTGGGGAAAAATATTTCTGGCAGCTGATGTGATTATTGTGGGTGTCATCACTGTAAAGCTCAGTTGACAGCCTTAGAAAGAAGTGTCTTTTAGTACTACCACTGAATTGCTTTTACACATTTTTTTAATCTCTATTCTCAGCAGGTTTAAACTGTAGGGATAATTGCCTAATATGCAGTTCATATAATTTCAAAGTGAAATGTAAGATCCATCAATTTTTTAAAAGTGTTTTAGCCACTGAAGCTGCTTGTTTATCATTTGTAGAAGCAGGAGATGGGTCCATTGTGGGGGAGAGAGATTTACCTGGAAACTTTCCTATGAAACTCATTTCTAAAATGCACAGATGCATAAAAAAAAAAAACTCTGAAAGCTTAAAAGATAAAAAATGCATTTGTTGAAGAAGTGGATAAAGTTTACAAGATGGGAATAAAATATAGAGGCTCTTAAGGGTTTCTAAAATCTTGTGTCATTTTAGTCTATTAGTAATGGACTAACAGTATAGATCTTTGGAAAAAGCCTTTTTAGGTTTTAAGTTTGAAGCTCTTAATTTCAAACACTAATTTCTTTTTTATTTAGAAAGCTGTGATTTAATATTGTCTCATCTGATTTGCTCAAAATGATGCCACAAAAGTTTCAAGAAAATCCTACACCTTGTGGGGGACTTCCGGCGAGCTGCTGTTCCCAATGGCCGCAGCTTTTTTTTGCGGCCAAACTACAGCTGATTGTCATTGCTGGGAGCTGTGGAGATCGGCGGCTTCCCAGCAAGAAAAACCCCCTCCTCGGGTGAAGAGGAGGAGGTGAGCCATCTAAACTGGGGTAGAACTCCCTGACCTCCCCAGGGAAAGTTTTCTGGGGGCGGAAAGTGAAGCTTCCCACAGGGGTTCGGGCAACGCTCCAATCAGTGAGTTTCCCCTGCGGAGGCAGGGCAAGGGACAGAGGACTCATCCCCAGTATTTTTGATTGAACTATTCTGATGAATAATGGGCAGACTTGGCATGGAAGTTCTTACAGCAAGTACTGGATTATGTTCTTCCCGTTATTTGGATTATAAATCGTGTTTTTTTTAAATACAGTGAAGCGGACCCATCCTTGGTGCTGAATCTGAAAAAGGGAAAAAAATGGTTTTAAAATGCAAGCGGAGTTGTTAACTGCAAGTATTTAAGGTTTTTACTTTTATTTTTATGTCCCTTGTGACCTCTTTTTTTTTCTTTCTTTTTTCTTTTTGTTTGGATTGATTATGGAAATTTAAGATGGCGTGCTACATTAATCATATAAGAAGTTAAAAGAAAATTTTTCCACTGTCAAAGTATTTTTTCATTGGTAAAAGCACTTTCTACAGACTTAAA
>JANHFR010000866.1:182137-194760 GCA_032468015.1 Mimophis mahfalensis | reverse complement strand
GGAGGGAGGGAGGGAGGGAGGGAGGGAGAGACTTAAGGACTGGAGTTTGCTGTGAGCTCTTGTTAGCCTGATTGATTTTAAACTGTCTCTGAGAACCAGCAGAGCCAGACACACAGGAGAAAAAAGTAAATTTTAATCAGAAATTAAGGAGATAGAACCAGGCTCTGGCATCTGCACAAATCAAACCCGTCTCTAACCATAAAGTGACATTCTTGGTGCAACTTGGAACTGCAAGTATAGCTTTCAAAAATTTAGACTGGACAGCTTCCAGGCATTAAACTTCGTAAAAATGCAGATCGGAACATGATAAAGCAGCTGAGAAACAACCTTAGCAATAAAATCCTTGCAGGAATAAAATGTGCCCTTTTTGAGTGGAAAAATCATAAGACAGCTGTGGAACTACGTTGGGCAAAGCTTGCCTGATAAGAGAAATGTGTGTTCCAAGATAAGGAAGCTTGCAATTGCACCCCAAGATATTTATAAGTACATTCCTGCTGTTTTAGGGTCCTGTTAATTTGCCATTTATGCATCCCACTGTTGTGTTATGCAAAGACCAGCATTTTCGTTGTTTGATCATTTACTTACAAGTTGTTCTTTTAGACAAAAGGAAGCCAATGCCCTCAATGCCCTTCTCATTTCCACCCAGGAGACAGACAAAATTACTATATCATCTGCATACAGCAAGGCTCAAATTGAACAATTGGTAACATTCAAACATATATTAATGACTGTTGTACCAACTGACTGCAGATAAATTTGTTTGGGGAATGATCTCCAGGCTTTTATTAATAATCAACTACGTTACGTGAACACTGCAAAGATACACCATGTAGAATGCATTTGAAAATATCCTTGTGATTATGGGGTTGGTACATATGCACATGGGAAACTTATGGGGGGGAACTTACTGTGGGGCAAAAAGCTTTTGTTGGTCCAAAAGGGACAAAAAACCCTTTATCCATCAAACATGGGTTAGAAACTACTAGTCTTAGTAAATTCCTAGATCATTAACGTGTGCCACAAAGACATGACTCTGATATGCAAAAGCTGCTCAAGTGTTTGGAGATATTTAACACCCCCTTTCTTGCTTTGAAATGGGAAGGAAGTGAAGAGTCTCTTTTTCCAGGAGTTAGGAATGACACAGAAGACCCAGGGTAGAAATTACAAGACCAGGTTCTACCTTAGGCACAAGTCAACTGGACTTTGACTTTTCACCTTAGGCACAAAGTTAACTGGAAGACCTTGGGCCAGTCACTTTTTCTGAGCTCTAGGAAGGAGCTAAGGGCAGCTCATTAAAAAAGAATTGGAGGGACTAATCCTGGCAGATACCATAAGTCAAGACATCGAGACTGACTCAAAGATACATGCCCACAGAAATAAATACACATACATTTTTGTTTTGTTTTGTTTTGTTTTGTTTAAAAAAACAGCATTTCCTTTGGCTATTCCTCGGTCTCATGAAGTAGCGATGGGTTTTGCTCCATTCCATTCTACTAACCCATCCTAACCTACAGCAAGGAAAGAGCATTTCAAAAACTGGCATATACCTTTTAAAAAACCAAATGGGTAAAAAAAAAAATGCTAAAAGCCAGTTTCGGGCTAGTGGTTAAGATGCTAGCTGAGAAATCAGGAGATGATGAACTCTGGTTCCAGATTAAGCAAGGGAAAAAAAGTGGGTTGATTTTGGGCCAGACACTCTCTTTCAGCCCACTTTACCTCTTAGAATTGTTGTTGTTGGGAAAAAGAAGCATGGGTATATTCATCACCTTGACTTGTACATAAAGAAAAAGGTGGGCTAAAAGTCTTTAAAAAAATAATATCGGTATATTTTGCCCATTTCTGAATGGCTCTGGCTGACCAACAAATAAATATAAACATTTTTTAAAAAATGCAATTAGCATAAAAAAGTTAGCCTGCTAGGTCAAAAAAGAGACATTTTTGAGCTCATACTGGACTGGACTGAGAACAGGGCTGGCCTCAACTTCAATAGTGATTTGTTCCACAATACAGTCCCCATGATGTAAAATATACCTGGAGGTGGGGTGAAGCTTTTAGAGCAAAGATACGACTGTCTGGGATTATACAATCTTGTAAAGAACTTGAATTTAAGACATGTTTTATACACCAGAGAGAATCCTAATGTGAATTGGGAAGGTTCCCGACAATCAGCTGCTTTAACGTAAGTATGATGTACCACCTCTGGGAAGGTCAAGTTAAAGTCACACCCTTAACAGTTAGGGCAAATTCTAGATCACCTTCATGGGCTGCCTCTTGAAGAGCACATAACATTAGGCAATAGTGAGGTTATCATTACATCGCCACTGAAGCCAAGTCTCTGTCCTCCAGTTCCAACTGAAAACTGAATCATCAGCCAAAGCTAGCAAGAGGCCCCATCTGCCACAGTTATCGTGGGACTGTCCATTATCATTGCTGCATACAGGAAAATGCATTGCTTCTTAAGAAAGAATTCAACCCCATCTGAAAGAGGAATATTTGCTGAAACCTGAAGTCCAGCTCGGGTTTCAGTCACAATTCTGTCTTATTAAAATTCAGTTTTGGCTTCTCCTCCCCAATCTAGTTTTAAGAGTCTGGAGATACACAGAGGCGCTAAAGATATTGAATCCTGAACTCACAGGAAAGGAGAAGCAAGGCTGAGCATCATTAGTGGACTGCTGGCAGGTAGGTCTGAGCATACATACAATGCAGAGAGTGAACAGGAGCACCAGAGGTTAATTGCTCCTACTGCTCCCGAGCTTGGTGTTCCTACTGCTCTGATTAAGATGAGGCTTGGGATATTCCTCCCGGAATGAGGGCGAGAGAATCACAAAACAGAAGATAGTGGAGAGAAAACACACATGAATCTCAGTGAGTCTTCACTCCTGCAACTGAAGCATACATGAGCATGCCTGGATATTAATCATGCCTGGATATTAATCCTGATGGACGTTGCGGTTAAAGTTTTGTCAATGTTCATTGATCAGACATTTTCATACTAAGCATATCATGTATTATTCAGAGGGCGAGCAAGCCAGAACTTGCATAAACAGTAGTCTGCAAGGAGCTACATTATTTACCTTACTAATTTAAATTGCAGCCCGGCATTTGCAATATCATATTCTTTGCCACAGCAATGCCTCTCTTTTTTTTCTGAGGCATAAAATGAGGTTGTGGAACAGACTGTAGTTAGAGGACAGTTGCTCTGTGAAATCCTGCTGGCAGCTAGGAGTGGAGTGCTACATTAGAAGTAACCTTAAGATAACTCAGAGGCTGGCATGCCACAAGATGTGGGCAATAAGAATTGATTGATCACCAACTGACAATTTTAATTAGCATATCTGCTTTACACAGTGTAAAAAGTGTTTTGGAATAAATTTCAGCTGCTTCTTAAATGAATGCTGTAGGAAAAAGTGCATCCATAATAAGGTGAACTGACATCCAAATGATGATACAATGGTAAATTAGACTTCACATAACAACACCTGATAGAAGTTAAGGAACTGCTTAATTTACTTCATGATGTTAGTACTTGTAGGAGAT
This sequence comes from Mimophis mahfalensis, assembly GCA_032468015.1. Lineage (NCBI taxonomy): Eukaryota > Metazoa > Chordata > Lepidosauria > Squamata > Mimophis > Mimophis mahfalensis. Next base: position 191,223 of record JANHFR010000866.1, on the reverse strand, counting down.
GACCAGGCTGAGCCCAAGAGGTTAAACATTACATAAGTTACAAGTCCCTGTGCGCCCTTGAGAGATCTAAGCCTAGCCAACCTTGAATGCCACTCTTTTCCCCTGCTCATTTCCCTTGACTGCTAGTTGGTCAGATTCTTGTAGAGAGCTTAAGCTTGCAATAAATCTTTATACTTATTTGAACTGCCTGAATCTCTTTATTTCCCCAGTGCTTGACAGTAGTTTTATCTTGGGTTATGTTCATCCTTTGCCATCTTTCCATCCTGTTTGGATACCCAAATGGAAAACATCCATGTTTCTGGTTTACAGAATTGACAGTGATCTCGGTGGTATAGTTGGGCTATTTACTTTATGTTGATCATCATCATCATCATCATCATCATCATCATCATCATCATCATCATCATCAATTTTGGGAACATTTGATGTTTTGAATATGAAATATGTGTTGTTTATTTTCAAGCAAGAACAGGGAATGGTCAAATAGGCAGAAGAGAAATGATTGTCCGTTTACACACTGGAAGAATAATTATACAATAAATATTTTACTGAGTAGCTGAACTGATGCATTATGCAAAGACTGAATTCCCTAGAGAAATCTACACTGCTGGGAAATATGGAAGGAAAGAGAAGGTGAATATGACTAGCAGCAAGGTGCATGAAGTTTATTTTGGTGTTGATGAGAACACTATTAGAAGACCTGAAAGGCCAAAGGTTGGGGATGGAGCATCTTGGAGAAAATTTATTTGTGTCACTAAGAGGTGACACTGATAGGATGGTACACATCCAGCCATATTTAAAATTTAGCGAGATGTATTGTCATTGGATTGATATCAATGAGAAAGCCTAATTTTAAAAAAAAGTGTGATTCCTTCTTGGTTTGTTTAGAGACAGGACTCCATATTTGACTCTCTTTGGATTGAATATTTACAGAATAGGATGGCGTAAGCAAGGGTATTTAGTAGTTCATATTTAGTAGGGAAAAATATGCCCAGTGTAACGAATATTTAAAATGTCAAGTATTCTTTAAGTCCAGCTCCACTCCTGATGACACCATGGAAAAAATACAGGTTTTTTTGGGGGGGGGGGGCAAAGGATAGAAATATTTTGCCATTCATTTCTTCTGAAATGTTGTTTTTTTTTAAAAAAAAAAAATATTTATTTATTTATTTTTTACTTCCCAGTTAAGGAGACAGCCATACTATTTCTAGCCCTTGGGACAAATAATAGGAAGATCTGGTTCTGCTTCAATCCTGACCTCAGATGAGGTCAGTCAGGTGACATTCCAGTTATACCCTGGATGTGTGCAAAGTGTCCTGAAGGGTTGTTCAGGTTGTTCCAAACTCAAAGCAAAGCACAAGTATTTCAGTCTTGGAACAAAATGTGGCAGCTTTGAGTAGCATCATTTCAAGTTGTCCTGACCAACCAGAGCCCTGTGATTCTGCTTTTGTTCTTTTGTTTTCTTTCAGTGGGTTGTCTGTAGCCCTAGCCAATAGAGCAGAAAGGACAAAACATGTCCTTGTCACTGTTGAGCAATGGGGCTGGATGGAGCTAGAGTACTGGAGCAAAGTAATTAATCAAAAAACACATGGCTTAGTGGACACCTTTCTGAATGGACACAGCATTCATTCATTCATTCATTCATTCATTCATTCATTCATTCATTCATTTATTTATTTGGCATATGGTAAATGGACACAGTGCTGCACCTCTAAAAACAAGTGAAGTTGTTAAATAATCGATTTATGTCTGCTAAAGCTTTGCTGGAAAATAGTGAACGTGGCTGCCTAACTTCGAGACAACCATTATATCTGTCACCATTTTATTCCCATAGGATTTTTTCTTTGTGCTTAAATTTAGCCCTTTAACAAGTGGGAACTAGTTAGAGGGAACTGTGAGAGAGTTCCCACTTCCTTCAACTGTTCTTTGAGGTATGCTTTTTAAAGGTTTAGAATATCATCTCTACCCTCTTTCAATATATGCTTCCCTGAAAGCAGATGCTTGCTTATTTGGTTGACTTCAACCTTCCAATTTGGGATTATTTCATAAGCATTGGCTACTAGCCATGGTGATGCAAAAATGATGAAATGTTAGTTTTATTGCTGTGGTGAAAACCTTGCTCTTTCATGATTACATCCCAACATTGGACCCAATCATGTAAGTTGCGGGGTTTTTGTCATGATGATACAACTCAAATTTTAACGGTTGCCCCAAGATCCCTTGCTACAAACACCTATGGTTTCGTGATACTGATGAAATTTGTTATAAGAAGCTGATGAGATTTATGATCAAATTCAATTGGAAATTGACAAGTCATGGAAGTTTGTGGTTGGACACTGGAATACCAAAGTTCCAGTAACATTTAATGGAAATACTAAAGAGAAATATATTGAATTGTATGGCTTAGGAAACTGAACTAAAAAGGAGAATTGCTTATTGATTTCTGCTCCTCCAATGGTTTCTCCACAGTTAACATTTTTTTTTAATCCAATCAAAATGACACCTTTAGAAATGGACATTACCAGGTGGAAAACAGAAATCAAATCAACTATATTATGTATTTATATAGCTACTTGTTAAACTTATTTGACATGGTCTACTCTACATGGCTTATAACAATGAAAAGAAAGAAATGAAAAGAGTGTAGACAGAACAGAAATAAAATAATAGAACCATAAAAGAAACAAGGAGAGAGGAACACAAGGAGAAAAATACATCAATAGCATAACCAAAAAGATGGACAGTGGAGAGCAGAGAGCAAGGGGTACGGGTGGGAGGAGGAGTCTGCCATCAATCCAACAACTGCCTCCAGTGTGGAACTCCCCTATTGAGTCCCCAGGCCAATTGCCAGATCTAGGTCTTCAGATGCTTGCAGAAGCATAGAAGAGCTGGGCCAAATCTTACGTTAGAGGGCAGGATGTTCCAAAGTGTGGTAGAGAAAGCTCTTCTGAATCCCAAATAGAGTTGTTTGTCTGAAGCAGGCCCTCTCTCCTAACACATATTAAAAGGAGTTGGAAGAGCCCAATTATAGCATCAAAGCCACAGCAACATAGCACACTTCTGTTCTACAGGGGCAAAATATATCTAAAAATGTAAGAAGCTGGAAGAAATTGTGTACCTACCACTTAAGTTCAGAACATTTTTGTACATGGTTCATTGGTCATAATTACGGCATTGTATGAACACAGATGTAGCCTTTTTTTAGGACAAGCACGGATTGCTTTGTTTTATCTACTTTATTTGTGCACTGTGTGTTGCATAATGGTTGTTATTAAAGTTTAAACTTGAGCACTTTCCAGCCTGTTCTGAAATGGGCCCTCCTTTCCCCACCACCCCTGCAAAACAAAACTAAACTCTGAAGGATCTCCAAAGTGCACGTAATTGTTGCAAGAGCCTTATTTTCAGTGCATTCACTTAAAGCATTCAGAGCCAGGAGTGAAGCGAACACAAAGCACAGCAGCGTCCTTACAACCTTACAACGCACAATTCATCTGTTAAATGATTTCCCCCCCTCCCTTTTGTGAACTATTTGTCATATCAAATTTTCTACTTCCATGAAAGGCCTCTTTGATTTCTCTCCCTCCGGAATCTTTAAGTATATTATAATACAGTAGTCCCTTAGACGAAAACCTTCTGTTACAATTATAAGCACCTCAAGATTGAAGATTTTTCTTTTGTGGCTGCTGACCTTAGAGAAGTGAAATGACTCAACAGTTGTATGAAATAGGAAAAAAAAAAAAAAAGATTGGATGAAATCTACATGACTCCAAAATGGCTTTCAACTTCATCCCCTCTTTTGAGGCTACCAAGATCACCACCTATTTCCATGGTGCTCATCTCTGAATTCACAAAGCCTTATGCTTTTTATTGATTGACTTTTGATCTCTATGGTGGTCCTTTTTTAAAACAATTAATTTGTTCTTTGCCATGGAGTCTTTTGTTGCCTTTTTTAGTAATCTCAGAATGCAATTTCATTCACCACATTGTCCTTTTGCAAGTTTGGTTTTTCTTTACTTTGAAAACCTGGACCGTACATAGAATCTCCTAAAGCTAGACCTTAGACAGAGTAAAAGATTGAGAAACAATCTCTCAGTATGCCTTTTCACATACTTAGGGGTTTTTTTTTAACTTTTTCCCCCACCCCTGATGTTTATGGCATTTTTAAATTTTGGTTTTAAAAGCAGTTTAATAAAATTCTCCCTCACCTGAACCAATTATTTCTAGGCTAAAGGTCACTATGCTTAACCATCCTACTAGGAGGATGTTAAACATAGTAAAAAAAAAAAAAAGGCAGGAAAATCCAAATTTATACCAATAAAGAAACCTGGATACATTTTAATTGAAGTACTCAAATCTCTGTCAGTTTTATTCTATCCCATGTTTATATGTAATAAAACTCAGACATTTGCCATCTTGATTTTGTAGAAATTGATCCATTTGATGATGGTTCTAGAAAACAGAAGGAAATGAAGCCAACAAAATACTCGTCCATCTTACAGCTGTCCCTATGTGATGTCTTCTCTTGGAGGTGCTTTATATAGAAATATCCTGCTAAAGTCTTTTGTGCAGCTTCTCAGCTATGCACTGTGATGTGGCAAGTGATTACTACTAATTGTCAAAAGGGTGAAGAGTTGGGAAGCCGTTTCATAATTATATTGGGAAATACTTCACTCATCATAGAAAACACATTTGTCAGATGTCTGTACAATTTCATGCAGAGAACAAGAATAATCCCATCATTGTTAGACTTTACCAACCTTGGTTGCTAATCTCAGATCACATTTTGACAAATGTCTTATACAAACTAAACAAAGGTAAGGTGGAATCATTTTGGCAGACCCTATTCTATTTCTCCTTCAATCCATACATTTGGACCCTGCTATAAGTTAAACCTGTGACCAAAGTTTATTCTGATATCTCTTGGTGATGTATAGCTGCATCAGCATTTACTAACATATAGTCCATCATCATCATCATCATCATCATCGTCATCGTCATCGTCATCGTCATCGTTGTTGTTGTTATTGTTATTATTATTATTATTATTTGAATTTATGTGTATAATAATAATGATCATATAATAATATAATATATACAAATATATACAAATTTAGTTAAAATGTTAATTTATATTGCTAGTCCAAGTATGATATGTCATAAAGTTAATAACATAAGATATAATAATATAATATAATATCATGTCATGTCATGTCGTGTCGTGTCATGTCATATTATATCATCATATAATGTAATATAATGGGGCATGATGGTTCAGTGGTTAAAGATGCTAAGCTGTTCAGCTGGAGAGCTGACATCCCTGCTTCAAGACCCGAGCACTGTGCAATGGGGTGAACTCCCATTACTTGCCCCAGCTCCTGCCCACCTACTGGTTCAAAAGCATGCAATGCAAATGTGAGTAGATTAATAGGTACCATTTTGGTGGGAAGGTAACAGTATTCGTGTGCCTTTGGCATATAGCTATGCTGGCCACATGAGCACATAAAATTGTCTGTGGACAATGCTGGCTCCATCAGCCAAGAAACAGAGTTGAACACCATATCTAGTGTTGGACACAACCAACACAGAAACCTTTACCTTTTTAATATGATGATATGATATTAATTAGATTATAATATAATAATGTCTACTCTTTCTGTAAGCTGCCAGAGGTCACCATCAGTGAGTTGGGTGGGCATGTAAATTTTCTTTAAAAATAAAATACATACTGGTAAGTCACTATAGCAATTTACAATAATATCCCTACATTTTAAATATTTTCTCTTTAGGTTAGGAATAGATGCTTGACTAGAAAAATAATATCAAATTCTAAAGCTGGGAAATTTAAATTCTGAAGTTGACATTTTGCCATTTCAGAACACCACAGTTTGGGGGGGGGGAGAGGAGAAATAGTAATAGCAATAGCACTTAGACTTATATACCACTTCACAGTGCTTTACAGCCCTCTCTAAGCAGTTTACAGAGTCAGCATATTGTCCCCAACAATGTGCGTCCTCATTTTACTGACCTCAGAAGGATGGAAAGCTGAATCAACCTTGAGCCTGGATGACACTCTAACTGCCAAATTGCCGGTAGCCGGCAGTCATCAGAAGTAGTCTGCAGTCCTGCATTGTAACCACTATGCTCAGGTCAAATACATGTTTTTTTCTACATACACCCTCTCAAGAAGAAAACCAAACTAACAAGAAGTAAATGAAATGATGACATATATTGTACTTTATTCAGGGAGACATATTTTTTACTATAACTTCCCAAATGTTCTTATGAAGGGTGTCATACTTGTACATAAGCAGCAAACATTATATAAAAGAAGAAGGAATACTTTTTTTATGGCTAAACAACAGCTTTCCAGAGGATGAAAGCCTTGTTTGTTGTTTCAAGTTACTCTGAATGTTATTGGAGAACTTGGAGACAAAATAGCAAACTAATCTTTCTTTTGAATTGTGTCAAGTTGCAATGGAGTGTAAATAAAATGTCATTGTCCTGGGAAATTATCATAATCCAATAGAATAATAAAATCTCAATAAAAAGGCAAATTTAACTCAGTTCTACCTGGTGATTAACATTTTGATTGGGCTGCAGTGTGGAAAGTATTATCCTTGCAATCCTGGATGATTTCAAAGTTTAATAATCTATGTCTCATAGCCTCGTGAAATACTAATGGTTTTTATATCAGAACCCCAAATAATCAAAATTCCATAAAGGCAATAGAGCAACTACCTAACCAGTATTGGACAGATAACTTCTTGCTTACTTAATATTCTGGAACCTATATGTTTAAATGGAGCTATTATAAAGTGTTTGATTTTGTATTTGGTCATAATAATCATGCATATACTGTATGCTTTTAATGTCCTATATATTTATACTAGAAATTTAACTTAGTTGAGGGCTATTTTTTAGAAGTGTTTTGTTAATGTTACATTTTACTTGTAGCTACTGAAGAACTATGTTTACCTCGATAAACATAATTGCCCTTCACCAGGGGTTGGTTTCTACTGGTTCGGCCTCTTTAGGGTGAACCAGTAGTTCCGTTTGGGCCAGTTCGGGCAAACCTGTTCTTCCAGGGATGAGCTGGGTCCACATACCTGCCCTTGCCTGTTCTATGCCTTTTATGGTCCCTTTTTTTTTTTTTTGAAGCCCAGCTGATTGGCATGGCAGTGCGATTGCCACCTATCAGCTGGGTTTACTTTCTGGAGCTTCAGGAGTAGGTCAGTTGTATCACTATTTTCAAATGGAATCTGCACACGCAGTGTGCATTTGGTGCTTGTGCACTCACCGAACCAGTTGTTAAAGTGGTTGAAACACACCACTGCCCTTCACAGTTACCTGAAGACAGACTTGAGAAGGCATGTGGGCAAAACATCTACAATATCAACAAAAAATAAGACCTGCACCAATGTACTATTGCTCCCTTGGTATAAGAAACAAGGTTTGATCTATTAGAGTAGTTTTATACTCATTTTAAATCAGTCAACTACTTGCCATTCTAAATACAGACACAGGAAGTCTCCAACTACTCATTAGCCTTGCTAGTGGTAAAAGAACTGTCTTCATCCTCAAAAACCAGACAGTGGAATGAAATAGCCCTTCAGACCTATGGGCACTGGGGTGTTCCCCAGGGTTCCTTAATATCCCCACATTAGACTATAAAATGAGAGCAAACCCCACTCCTTACTAGCGTTGATGATGTTACTTAGTTTGGGTAATGAAACGTCTTCAAAACTTGTTTCAGACTTTTGTTTCCCATTGCAGAATTATGTGCCAGCAAGTCAAGGTCAGGTCTTCAGTCTGCTGATCATAGCAGGGCCATGAAGTCATGGTGCCAGGTTTTGATGAAAAAAACCTCATTCCTTGTGGGAAGCTTCTATATGGAACCTAGTATTAGATGCTGTGGAAACTGGTCACCAATCGGTATCTCTGCTGTGATTATGAATGAGCTGCTGCCAGCTTGTAAGAGATTTGGGTATCATCTTGCTTGGTATGTATGGTTTTTATGTTTTGCGTTTCAATCTGTTTGTTAATAAAAGAGGCTTAAAATCCCTTTATTTACTGGTGTGCTTATTGTTTCTGGATCCAAAAACACCAATTGCCTGGGCACCTGATCATGAACCTGACACTTGGCAAAAACAATTTCAGTATATAAAAGTAGGAGCATGGCTGTTACAGTGCAAAGAAGTTGAGGATATAACATGTGTAGCTTTTCAAAGGTTCTATTTCCTACAAGGATCTGGGTCAGAGACCTGCAGTCTTGATTATTCCAAAGCTGGCACATCAGAGAAGCAACTTTTTCATTCTAATCTATATATAATCTAATCTATATATATAGTCTATATATAAAACAAAAGTGTGGTGAGGTGTGAGTGTGTGTATGTGCTCTATACGCTCCTACACTGAGCAACCAATCTTGCCCAAACTTGGCACATACACACCTTGGCGTTGTAAGATCAGCACTGGGGGGGGGGGGCACTAGCACCTTTGGGGGGTCTTTTCCCCCAAAAAAGGGTGCCAAAGTGGACACCCCACCGACATTTCACTGCCAAACTCTACTGTGCATCTGCAGAGGGTTACCAGGCAAATCAGAGGCTCTCCAGCCAATAGAGTCAAGGCATGCAAATCGGGCAAAGAACTGCAATATTGTCATAAATACTCGGGCAAAGCCAGGTTATCGGCTAGTAAAATATAAAGCAAAGGAGAGAATTTTTTTTTTCCTACCCAGATCCATATTATCTTAACTGAAAGTACTCAAGGTCTAGGTTGCATCAACAGGCATGGCTAAAGGCAAAAATGGACTGGACTGAAGCCAAAAGTAGCAACAATCACAAAACATGTATGTGACTTTTATCTTGTTCAATATGTAACACCAACAAAATAATATTCATCCAGGAAATTTTACTTCCCAGTTTTGTGCAATACCGTATTATGCTAATAGAGGAGAATATTTGTAGCTCAGGATTGAAATAAGAGGTCCTTGGTACTCTCTGAGCTTGGTTGTTTTCTTGTACAGTTTCATTAAGTCCATAACACCATCAATGCACTGATGATATTACCTAGTTTGGTAATGAAAT
>JANHFR010000866.1:163522-174076 GCA_032468015.1 Mimophis mahfalensis | reverse complement strand
GTCCTGTTGCCCCTTCCTTGCTGCTGTGGTGTTGTTTAGCTGGCCAGGGTGCGCTGGCCAGCAGCTTGATGAGTAGCCGGGCTTAGAGGGTGTGGGTACTGCTGTTGGAGCTGTGCTTCTGTGAGTGTGGGGAGGGCTGCAAAGAGCCCCCAAAGGCAAGTGTAAGTGGACATGGAGCAACTGAGCCCCTTCATGGGCTGCGTGTCCACCTTGTTGTGTGGGAACATTGGGAGTAATAGGGAGTTGGAGATAGGATTGTTTCATTGGGGTTGGAGAGTGGCATGGAGTTTGTTCATTTCATAAAGTTGGAAGTGTGTTAAGGTGTGTAGTGAACAGGTGTAGCAGATCAAGGGAGTATTGAAGCTGCTGTGTGGTGCCCCTTGTGATGGGCCAGAGTATAGTTTGCTGCCTTGCTGGTTAGTGTGATTAGTTGGGGGTGGGAGTTCATCAGTGTGTTTTGGGGGACAGAGGTGTGGAGGGTGTGTGTGACCCCCACAGTGCTTGTCTCAGGAGGGTAAGTTATGTGTGTGGCAAGTTTGGTTGGAATTGGTGTAGGCACTGAGGAATGTATGCAGGACATACAAACACACATGCCCAACCACAAACCCACACTTCTGTTTTATATATATATAGACGAATGCACTTTTACTCATCCTTGATAGAGAAACTATGTTTTCTCTATTTTAATAAATAATTTTGAATGCATGTAGTGTCATAATCACTGATAATACCATTGGATTTGTGACAGTGCTTGAAAACAAAAAGCAAATTATTATCTAATTAAATATTCAGTGATATGTTGTTACAATTAGGGGATATCATCATACACAAAGACAATTTATTTTTCAAGTCACACATAGAAAAAAATAAAAGTCTACAGCAAAATACATGAACTTACTTCTAAACAACACTTACTTCTAAAGTATTGAGCATCACTACTGTTCAATAAAGTCAGAATTAAAATGGAGGCATTTTAAGGTCTGAACATTATGTATTTTTGATAATACGTTGCTTGGTATTCAATCACTATAATATGATGTAATGAATGCAGAAGAAACCACATCTTAACTGTGAAAGTGCATTAAAAGAAACACACAAGGTTTTCTTCTACCTTACCTTATGCATTTTCAATAAAAATGGAATAACGTCATCCGCATCCCATCTGTCTCTTAGTTCTGGTTTCAGTGTAGTTTTATAAACTTAACCAATGTAGTTTTAATACTTTAATACTTTAATTATTTTTCTACTTGTTTTATCACTTGTAAGCCACCCAGAGTCACCTTACAGGAGAGAGGGGTGGCATAAATATTTAATAAATAATAGAGAAAAATAGAATAACTAAATCTAGTAATATTTAGTAATAGTAATATTTAGTGATAACAAACTATAGCCAAACCTACCAAACACATAACTGTAAAAGATAGATTAGAAATAAAAATTAAAATAAGCAAGAAAATTGTAAGAGAATGCCTGTCTGATCTTGATGAATATAAATCAAAGGGACCTGACAGATTACATCCCAGAGTTCTGAAGAACCTGGCTAGTGTTGTCTCAGAACCATTATACCATATCTTTAAGAAATCTTGGAACACTGGGGAACTACCAGAGGATTGGAAACGGGCTGATGTGATTTCCATCTTCAAAAAAAGGAGGGGAAAAACAGATCCAGGAAACTACAGAACAATCAGCCTAAATTAAAGCTGGAATCAAGGAGAAATTTCATAAGAGTGAGCACAACTAACCAGCGGAACAGCTTGTCTTCAGAAGTTGTAGTTGCTTCATCACTGGAGGTTTTTACAGAAAAGACTGGTTGGCCACCTGTCTGAAATGGTATAGGGCAGTGAGGGCGAACCTTTTCAGCACTGAGTGCCCAAACCAGAACACGCATGCATATGCACGTACCGGAGCACCGGAAACCCGAACGCCTGTTGTTTGGACATTTGGCGGGGGGGGGGGGGAGCATTTTGAGGCCATTTTTCAGACGGTTATTTGGGCCATTTTCAGGTCCAGCTGGCTGGTGTGCACATGTGCACCAGAAACCAGAAGAGCAGCTGGTGATGTGTGTGAGAGGGCTCTGTGTGCCACCTCTGGCACGCGTGCCATAGGTTCGCCATCATGGGTATAGGGTCTCCTGCTTGAACAGGTGGTTGGACTAGAAGACCTTCAAAGCTCCTTCCAGTTCTATTCTGATTGATTGATTTCAGAATGGCAAAAAGTGTTGAATCTTGGCCCAGAAGAGAAAGAACTAGTAACTGCTCACTACTCAGTAAATAAGGGAATGGCATGGACAAAAGAGAACCTGTAAGCAAATTATCAGTAAAAGAATGCAAATTAAGTGTTTAAGAACTTAATTATCTGAAAATAATGGAAAAAAGATTCATCAAGCATTACCTCATCAGCATTTATTATCTTGGGAAGGAAGTGAAGACAGAAAAGGCAAAAACCCAATCAAGTTATTTGGAACAACTCAGAAAGATTTATTTCCAAGCATAGTGTTACAGGCTTCATATTTAGTTAATAATATTGAGTTTTGTACCAGGCATCAACTTTTTGTTTCTCAGATTTGAAGCTTCTTCAGATATTTAAATTAAGACAGGGGGTTCTCAAATTTTTCCTCACCACAGGCTCTCTTCACCACTACCTTTTGGGGCCACAGATCATGATCACAGACTTCCAAGACTTAACTCAAGATTTAAATCATAACATTTCTTCAAGCCTTTGTGAACCCCCTGTGATGACCTTGCATCCCACCAGGAGTCTGCAGCCCACAGACTGAGAACCACTGCATTAAGGCAATCTATAGAGACTGACCTGCAGGTAAGCTCCACTGAACACAGAAGAATTTACTTCTAAGCAGACCTGCACAATATTCATCTATCTTTTATTCCTTTGCTTTAGACATCATTCCCGGTGGAGAGAAGGTTATAAGGAATGGCCTATTTTACCGGGAAGGGTACCACTCTTGTTTCTTCAGCTGGATAAAAATAGGAAGATAAGTGATCAAGCCAATATGCATCTTTTTTTTTAAAAAAAAGGTTGTAAATGGAAAAGTTAAAGTTGGTATTTAGATAAGAGAATCAATAGGATAAGGAAGGAATAAGGGAGGGAGGAAAGGAGGGAGGGGAAGGAGGGAAGCTGGCTGAAGAGAGGGGCAGAGGAAGAAGGGAGGGAGGGAAGAAGGAATCTGAATCGTGAATAAAAGTCCCAGCTCTTATTTATTTTAATTTAAGTCAAACTTCTTAAATGCACCTTCCTAGTCCGGGAAAGAATTCTGCTTTCTAGCTTTGACATACTTGTAGTAATGAAACATTTATAGATTCGTGACTCCAAATTTTATGGCTGCATCATAATGAAATTACACACAAAAGTGACGTGTACAAAGTGTAGTGTAATGTAATATGCAAAGGTATGTGTATTATTTTATTTACAGCTGTGAGAAGAATGTTTAATAGGGTTACAATAGTGTATACAGGAAGCAAAGATTTTGCTCTTCTCAAAGTAGGTACCAGAAAACTCCATTCCTGAATGCTTATGGAACTAAGAATCAAGACCAGTGTGGATTGCAGTCAATAATGGGTTGTACTGGAAATGAGTTCCATCAATAAAAGTGAAGTTCAAATCTAGAGCTCAGCGAAATAAGCCAGCTGGCTAGAAAGGAAGTTATCCTATATAGCTATGGATGTGCAGGAGAATCTCCAAACTAGAATACAATAGTAATGGAAACCAGCTTCCTTTTGAAACCCAGTTTATGTTGACGAACATTTTTCTCCTTCATATGTGCTATGCAAAGTTTCCTTTCAAGACAAATAAATATGTTGGAAGGAACTGGGTTTATGCTCATTATCCTCTCCAACTTTGAGACACTGAAAGTGCTATATCAACAAGGCTTACAAGGTATACAACTTTGATTTCTTTTATTCAAGGTATGGACTGATTATTTAGAATATTTGTGCTTTTGGACATATGCATTTAGCATTTGGCAGCAATGCTTTAAAAGGGGAATATACCCACTACAGAAAAAGTTGTAACAATAACTTCAATATCCTTTTACATGAGAATTTGTAGCTGACAAAAAATGTTTCATACAACCCTGGTAGAATACAGTTTACAGGGGGCGGGAAATTTTAAACAATAATCATTATTCAGAATTCAGTACATCTAGGATCTAATTTCCTTCCTCTGACTTCTTTTCAGATGATGGCTGTTAGGATATTGGTTAATCTCTTAATTGGTTGTATCAGATAAAGTAAGCCATGTATGCTAGTTTACTGTAAAGGTGAAATACATCTATAAGACTGTGTTAGTTTAAGAATCCTATGGGTTAGCAATGATTGTAATTATACATGCCTAATTCAATGACTTGCCTGATTGGCTGTTTAAGGCAATTACACTGTCGATAAGTATCTGTAGTTTGCAGTAGTAGTTTGTGGGTTATGGAGTTTGTTGGAGAGAACTGAAAGAAAGAAGGTTAGTAGAAATTTGCTATGTTTGCTACTGTAATTGGACTGATCATGTATGACCTTGTCTTAAGGAAACAAAGACTGTTTATTATACTCCCTGAACTGTATATCAACATTTTCCTATTTTGACAACAGACTGTTTTTGATTTCACTTTTGCTCTGTATAAATTCTATACAAGTTTTGCTATGTTTTACAAACAACTGTCTAGAGCCTGTTTTTTGCTTACATGCTGCAATTCACCTGTACTGGTGCAATAGGCTCTAACAGGATACCAATATATTGTATACAGATTGATCCTAAACAAACTTGCTTGACAAAATTTTGTAAGACTTTCTAGAGCAGGGGTGTCAAACTTCCGGCCCATGGGCCGAATGTGTTGTGTGCTGGCCCAGCCCCTGCCTGGTTTAGCGAAGGGGGAAAAAGTCCCGATACATCATGTGATGCCATCATGACAACACGAGTTTGATACCCCTGTTTTAGTGAATCTCTTTTGGACTTTTGGAATGGAAAAACTGTCTTCCCAGATGTTTCTGAACTATCATTTCTAAAAAGGAGAATACTTGTGCTACACTGTTGATGTTACCTAGTTTGGGTAATGAAACATCTGCAAGAAAACAATCAAGCTGAGAAAGCACCAAGGGCCCTCCTTTTCAACCCTGAGCTACAAGTATTCTCCATCATCATCATCATCATCATCATCATCATCATCATCTCTCCAAACTTCGTTACTTAACTAAAGACAAAATAGTTAAGGGTAAAACCAGTTTAAGAACTATAAAATTAGAACTGCAAAAATTAACTATATGGGAAAAAGCTTTTATATCATATCCATTTTAGACAAATCTAATAAGATATCAATAAATCCAAAAAGAGCCAGTCAGAATGACAACATATCCAATTTTATCCCTGATTGGATAGGCCAACCTTGTAACCTTTTTTTGTCTTTTATTTAAAAGTTTTTAAATTATTAAAAAAAATTAAAATTTAAAATCTTTCTCAGTGATCCATTCAGATGGTTAATAATCCTTGTTACAAAGACTTTGAAACAGTCTATTTTGTAAATCTAATGAACAAAATTATTCCAATTATTCTCTGGGATTCTCACTTTTACTTATTTCTTGATTTTTAAAACCTCACCCTGTATTTCTGGCAACAGATTTTTATTCAAAGCATTCATATTCTCCTCAACTAAGTTTTGCTGAAGATCTCACATTCTATGATATCTTTATTTGGTAACAGACTGTTCTCTAGGTGATACAACTAAGCTTCCATTTCTTAATGCAGATTTCTACTCAGTACTTCAAAAATGTCTCTAAACAGTATTATAAATTGCTTGTCTTATGATTCCAAACTCAAAAACCCAATTTGTCTTTTCCAAAAGCTTATATTTATTTATTGAAAAATAGTTTCAAAATCTTAAGATTCAAAGCCCCAAAACTCCAAGAGTTTTTGAACCCTCAGAACTATCTGTCGCCAAAGCCTTATCTTGTTTTTTTCTATTTAAGTTCTTACAAGTTATAAAAGTAAACCTTCCCTTTCTTATATTGAGGATTAAGTACGTTTACTCACACAGTATTTTCAATCTTGTCATTGCAAAGGTGTATAGCTTCCCTAAATCAATTAATTGCCAATGTTCAAAAATATTTAGCAAGGGAAGCATCTCCAAAGGGCTCCAATATAAGCTGGAGGAAAAGGGTGGTTTCCCTCATTCACCATCCAAGACTTGTTTTGCAAAGAAAAGGAGCGATCTTAAAGAGAAATTGCTTGAGTGATGTCTCAACATTCTCTGTAATCCAGAGAAGATCAAAGGGAGCTGATCTGTTTTGTCTTCCTCAAACAAGGCTGCAAATCATCAGCTCCACTCCTCAGTGGAACTGTCTTCAGTCAGCCACCTTCCTCTGGAAGGCATGATACCTCCCTGAATTTTTACGAACTTTTCCAGTGAAGGCAGCACATTACAGTCTCTGCCATTGTTGAAGACATTGAGGGATCTGGTAAGGAACTGTCTCTGAAACAATGACCTAACAGATCATGGTTATCTAGTCAGGAATATATTGGTCTAATATAGAAAACTTCTAAAACTTAGTGACATATTCTATTTCATTATTTGGCATTACATATTAATTCTCCTAAATGGAAAATGTATTAGAAATCCTTTGACAAAGTTACATTTTATATGCTCATAATGTTTTAACAAATGTGCTTGAAAAGTTGAAACAAATGTATTTGCATAATTGCTTACTACTCATTTAAGAAAGCTACTGAGAGAAATTGATCTAGCTCCAGAATGTCACTGATTTTAGTTGCATTCCTCCTCTTCCATTTCTCTTATTAATAATTAACAGCCCAGTTTGGTATGAACTAATAAGTAACACTAAAACAATATTATAACAATTACATGAAGCAAGAGACTATTTTTAAATGAGAGATGGCACATTTCTGCACATTTTCTAGTTTATATCTGTTATAAGTCACAACCTGTAACTAGTAGATTTTGGCAAAGAAAAGCTAAAATAATTCTCAATCACCTAAAACTTCAAGGTCAAATTTTGGAAATGTTTGCTCTGAATTACTTCTGACAGTAATTGATTTCATACGTCAAAATCTGGAAATGGAATGAGTCCATCCTAAGTGGTCCAGAGTGATTCAGAGCTTAGCTCTTTCTATATCTCATTTTGAAGCTGATGTACAAGGATTCCCTTTGTGGTGAAGAGAATATAAAGCATACAAATTAGGAAGAAGTGAATTATAAGTTTAGTTACCCTCAGTGGTATTTTATATTTCTGATTGACAAAGCAGATAACTTAGAGAAGGAATAGGTAGTAAATGTAAATATATTTATTAAATAAAGGCAGTAAATAAGTAAAATTAACATGAGAAATTTTAAATGCCAGTTGGATTACCTAATCTATAATGCATATTTTCCTCAAGATGGAGTGATGAACTTAAGCAATGATAGTGAGACAATTTAAAATGGGTCCTGGCTTCTTGAGGGACCATCTCCTCTCACAGGGATTGGCCTGCTGACCGATGCCAACAGAGGAGGCATGCTGTGGGGCCTGTCAGCTCAATTATTCTGGCTTGTGGGATCTAAGAAATGGGCCTTGTCTCCTATTGCAAGTCCCCTGTGGAATATCTTGTCACCCAATGTGAGGCCAGCCCCAACCTTTTTAAACTTCTTTAAGAGCCTAAAGGCCTGGCTCTGCTAGTTAGCTTGGGACTCCAATGTGGGACTGTCAAAGTAGAGCTAGCTGACTGATTAACAGTTCTCACTCCCCCCAATCTGGCTCTCTCCCTCTCCTTCTTTTAATCAGATTTTCTATTAACTTATTTATATTTTGTAGTTCATATATTTTTTCTCTTTTGTGACTGTAAGCCACCCAGAATTACCTTGAGGTAACCTGGGCAGACCATACATTTTATGCATACATACATACATACATACATACATACATACAAACATACATACATACATACATACAAAAAATAATTTCAGGGAAATAATTGTAGGGAACTTTAAATACTGTACCTGCTCCTGAATACCATATTTTAGGAAAGATTCTGACCAATCAGAAACAGAAAAGCATAATAAGGATGATTAGATGAAAAGACTGTGATTAGCCTTGAGAAGAGAGCATTGATCAGGGAGAAGAGTACACTTTTAAAGCCAGTGTAGGATATGGAATAGTGATTTTAGGATGTGTTATTGACATTTATTCTGGATGCATGTTTGCTTCCTTGCACATGACTGACTTATCTGAAGTTCATGGAGGATGGCCTTTGTTTGTAACAGTTTTGCCATAGTGACCTGGATATAGGTTTTGGTTGAACATTTGCCAGTCCAGAAGCCATATATTAAAGTTTAGATGCTTCTAGCCTGCCACATTCAGAGCCTGGGAAATGGGAAGGGGGGGATTTATTAGTGAGTAGGAATTCAGCCATAACATTCTTTCTAAATGTCAAGGTCACTATCTGCTTGCACCTGGAGCAGTATGTGTGTGAAGAAATGGTGCCAATGCATTGGAGATGGATTGGACAATATGATTTATGATGTGTGTAAGAGGGATGGATTTTGGTTTTCAATTGTGGAAGGGAAAACCCAGAACTTTAGATTCGGGTTTTCCACATATGTGCCAACATGATTTCTTCACTAAAAGTTTTACTTGGATGAACTTTATCTCTTGAGTGCTAACTGGAAATGAAGAGATTTCTTTGGAACGCTGACAACATCAATAAAATATCCCAAAGATAGCAGGATCGCCAGACCAGTTCAAGTAAAGATAATGCGCAGTCTCTCCATGCCCAAAGGACACTATGATTGAAGCTGTTGGTGAGCAGTCATTATCTGGAGAAACCTTTTTGCAGGGATGTGAAGGGTGCTTCCTTAATTTGAATGTTCTTGGGAAATGTCCGTTTGAATGTTTTACACAAGCCTGCTGAATATGTCAAATAATTTTTACTGAAGGCTGATTGGATTGCATGCAGTAATGTCTAAATCTCTTGTTGAGTTCTTCCTGAAATAAGCATAAAGCAAAGAGAAATCCACTTTTATGCACACATAATGTTTTTGGGTGGGTGTTATTAGGACCTTAGGTAGGTTTGCAGTTCAGTACAGACAGTGTTCTGGAAGGGCTTGTGAAATTGCCAAATTCAGTAATTGCATTGTATATAGGACAAAGGTTGGAAGTGTTCTATTCTGACCCAGCATCATGAGCAATATTACTTGAGTCCTCAAGAACAACATGTACAATGCCATAATGCTTTTTAAAAACTTAAAGCTTGAAGGTAAAAAGACCAGCTAAGAACATCTAAATAAATTTTGATGTCTCATAATGGTCAGCACTAGAGAAGCCTACACAATGATTTAGGTGCATATTGACCTGGATGTTGAGTGCTGAACATTATGCTTAAAGAATCTGCAAGAGATCAATTAAATTTCATCTAATTTTGGCAATTGAATGGGAGCAGTCCTCTCCTAATGACAGTATCAAGGAGGTCAAGAAGTACATGACTGTATAAATGCCAGTAGTTTGCGCAGAAAACTGAATACAGAAATGTTATATCTATCTGCAGTCATAAGCCCCCCATTCCAAGAGAGACAATACTCAACCACCCAATCTTTTCCATTTTTGGCAAGCTGTGCCTCTCCAAAATCTCCAACAGCCTAAGGACTTATTTCCTTATAAGTTATCTATGATACATTATATCAGGCCCCTTCAATCTTCCCTTCTTTCTCTGGTTAAAAGTTCAAAGCTAACAATAAGCTTCTAACAAATCAGATTATTACATGCAGCATGTTAATAGCCACCCTGTATGTTTGCCTGTAGCTACTTATATTGTAGTCGGTTGGGATACTGATAAACCTCCTCAAGTTTAAAATTCATCAATAAGTTCCCCTTTGTTGCAAGTAGACCAAACAGCCGAAGAAGAAAAAAAGGACATAGGAAGAATATCTGAAGGACAGTAAAGAAGATGCATTGAAGATAGTATACATCCAGTATACAGAAGAGGCTTGCTGAGTTCTGGAGAGACAAAGCTGGCCAAATGAAGAATAAAAAAGAGACATGAAAAAGCAAAGTGGACTGTACCTAAAAATAGCAGGAAAAACAGATAACAACAAAGACCTGTCAATGTCTAAGAACAAAATTTGAAGGAAGAGAGGGGCTAATTCTGGCTGCACAAAATCAACTCTTAAGAATGAATTCATACAAAGCCAGAATTGAGAGGAAAACAACAGACAAGAACTGCTGCCTTTGCAAAGAAGCTCAGTAGATCATCCAGTTAGCTGCCAGAAGAAAATTGTAAAGACTGACTACAAATAATAGCATAACACAATACCAATTGTATTTTGTAATATCTGCAAGGAATATCATTTGTCTGCAAGCAAGAACTGTTGAAATCACAAAACAGGCAATGTAATAGAAAATGAAGAAACTAAAATGTTCTGGAACTGTAGAATTCAAACAGACAAGTGCTTGCCACACAACACCCCAGACTTAGGGTGTCTTATTGTTATGTCCCCCTTTATGGATCGCTGCCTTGTCGCGGCAAAGGGGCTTGCGTGGCGCAATGAAGTTATGAGCTATGCCGTGC
>JANHFR010000861.1:118216-128225 GCA_032468015.1 Mimophis mahfalensis | reverse complement strand
CTAATGCAGGGGTCTTCCAACTTGACAGCTTTAAGACTTGTGGACTTCAACTCCCAGAATTCCACCTCAAGTCATGTTTAGGAAGTTGAAGTCCGCAAGCAGTTGGCCAAGTCATCACCAGGGCCCAAAGATGGAAACCCAGCATTCCGCCTGGGAATAAATTAACCAAGGACTTAAAGGTAGCACTGTTGACTGATCCGTGGTTCCAACAGAACAACAGTGATCTGACTATGAGGAAGAACCTAGCTTGGAAAGGGTCTAAGTTGTATATTCCTGAGAAGGTGATACTGTTGGTGTTAAAAAGAAGCCAACACTCCCCTTTAGGGGGGCTCTGCACTCTGAACTAAGCAGTCATGCTAATGTATGGCTGCAGGAAGACAAAGGACTAGATTAGGTTCTCAGATATCTTGGTATTTTCATATACAATAAAGTAAATTTATACTTTGATACATCATGTGTCTCGTCCAGTGGTGGGATTCACATTTTTTTACTACCGGTTCTGTGGGCATAGCTTAGTGGGCATGGCTATGCTGTCGGCCAATCAGAGGTGGCATTTGCTGGTGTCAGCCAATCAAGGGTGGTATTTGCCAGTTCTCTGAATCAGTCAAAAGTATAGCTACCAGTTCTCCGGAACCTGTTGGAACTGGCTGAATATCACCTCTAGTCTCATCTTATATCTACCACAAAGCATTGGCAATGACCATCTATTCCACCTCTTACAGGAACAACCAATAAGATATTGCAATGGTTATACTCTACAACAGGGGTGTCGAACTGCATTGTCACGGCAGTGTCACATGACACACCATGACTTTTTTCCCCTATGGCAAACCAGGTGTGGACATGGCCAGCACATGATGCATCCAGCCCATGGGCCAGGAGATTAACAGCCTTGCTCTAGACTGAGCACCAGCACATTTCATCCAATAGCAATCCTGTCCCAGTATGATTTTGCCAGCCAAGCTGTAAATTGTAAACATGGCTCATATTATGTGCACATTCTGTTTTCTTCAGTAGAGCTTATCTAGTTGCTATGGTTTTACATACTTGATTAGGCCATGTTTGGGTTAGTTCTGAATTCTTTTACGTGTAGGTACTTTTCTGAGTTTGCACAGACTTTACTTTCACTTCATCTCTTCTTCTTTGTCCTTCTTCCTGTGAGCAGCTCCGGTAAGCTGTGTTCATTATTAAAATGTAGTTAGCTAGTTTTTGTTTTATTTTCAATAAACTTATTTAGACTTTTATCTTGTGTTTCATTTTGTCATGTCAGAGCTGTAGAAAACCCAGAAGATCCCCTCTGAACTTAAGATCATAAATCTCCTCCATTGAGATGGAGGGGAAGAGTGGTGGAATCTTAAGCCAAGATCCATCACTGACAAATCCAGGCTTAAATTTCTGCAATTGGCTTAAGAAATGGCCAGAAACAGCTCAGGAGAAAAGACGCTGAGGCCACATTGCGGAGTCACTCTAAATTTGGCTTACTTGTTTGATCTGTCCTAGCAGCTTTTTTCCCCCACAACCAAAAATTTAAAAAACTTTCTGTGCAACCCTTTCACCTTCTAACACTTTCAAAATCTCATTACAATATTGTGGGCAGGGATGGTGCTGTCAATTCCAGTTTTCTCCTCAAGAGTTGTATTTATCTCTAATTTTCAGTTCTATTATGGAATTGAATATCTGTTTGTCAGTGTGGATTATGTGGTTTTTCCCAGTATGAATGTCTATAACAGTTGATTCAGCTCTGAAAATAATGCGTACTCCTTGGGTTGGCAGCTTCCTAAATCTAACTTTTTAGAACATATCTTTGTAGTTAGTCAAAATGATTGCTTATGTTAACAGAAAAACATTTTCATTTAATGATTAATAAGATGCGCCTCACATTTTTAAGCACCTGTTTTTGAATTTTTAGACAAGGCTTTATTTTATTGCCCATTTCCTTCAAAATCAGAAAAAAGTGAGATCACATGAGCCATCACTCCCACTCTCTTTAGTCAGAGACGGAAAGGCTGGGAAAAAACTGGGGGTAGAAGCCATTTGGAAAAAAGAAACCAGAAAAAAAATCTGTTTTTTTCCTCATTTTTTCCAGTTTTTTTTCCAGGCCTTCCCAGCTCTAAGAAGTAAATACACATAGATTATTTGCTACAATGTCTTACATGTCAATGACTTCTTCAGCTTCAACCACAATAACACATGGGCAAACCATCGTTACAAACTCAAGGTCAACTTGAGTCCTTCGGGAGAAGGGCGGTATATAAATTTAATAAATAAATAAAATAAATAAATAAACTGCTCCAAACTCGATTGCAGAAAATATGACTTCAGCAACAGAGTGGTCAATGCCTGGAATGCTCTACCTGACTCCATTGTTACAACCTCAAACCCTCACAGCTTCAACCCCAAACTGTCTACTGTGGACCTCACCCCATTCCTAAGCAGTCCATAAAGGGGGCGTACATAAGTGCACCATCCCTGCCTTACTGTCCCCATTTAACTGTATTTACTTCCTTTGTTTTTGTTTATACCTATACCAGAGGTGGTATTCAGCTGGTTCCGACAGGTTCTGGAGAACCGGTAGTGATAATTTTGACTGGTTTGGAGAACCGGCAAATACCACCTCTGATTGGCTGACAGCGTAGCCATCCTCACTAAGCCACACCCACAGAACCAGTAGTAAAAATTTTGCATCCACCACTGACCTATACCTGCTATCTTTTACATGTTTGACAAACAAACAAATAAATAAATAGATTGGGCAGGCCTACTGCTGGATTCTTCTCATACTGAAATAACTTTTTACAGATCACTCTGTAAGGATTCGGCCATTTTTAGAACCCCAGTTGGTTCTGGACCACAAGTTTGATGACCTCACTGGCTGGCTGAAGTGACAGAACTCAACAATATTTTAAGAATAACCACTTTCTTGCTTTCAAATACACTGATAACCAGGAAGATAAATGTTCATGTCCAGTCTTTGTCATTCTCTATATTTGGATAAATGTGAGGGGGGAAAAAATCTTTTCTTGAAATCTATACCCACATGCCCTCCCACATACAATTAGGTTAGTCCCAAGATCAATCCCTAGTGAAGCATAGAGTGTGCAGAATTATGAACATTCTGCTCATAAAAATGCCTAGTTAAATCATTTTTTATTTCTGTATTTTTCCTTTCTTTGATTCAACCCTTGGATGCATTGCTTCTTCAATTAAAATCTGTAGACATGCTTTCCTATCCCATCTGAAAGTAATAGCAATGTAATAGTTACATTGCTTGGTTATGAATCATAAACTTGCTCATCTGCCAGCCCAAGATTCATATTAGAAAAAAATCAATTTGGCATCCTCATTTACTTTTTCAACTACATTTTTTTTTAAATTCCATCAGCTTTATGTTTTAGAGTCCTTTGGTATCTATTTAAATCTTTGGCATATAAATATGCAGAGCAAACATACAACAAATCTGTTTCCCTCCCAACAGTCAACTATTAATCATACTTACAAATGATAAGTTAAATAATGTATGATAGATATACGTACTTGCGGTATGTCCAATAGCAAGTATTCTTCCAATAATATGGTGTCCTAAATGGTTATTGTCAGAGACTTTTATCTGTCTCTCTCTATAAAATTGGATATGCGTGTATATGTATGTTCCATATATATAGGGATGTGGTGGCTCAATAGCTAAGAAGCTGAGCTTGTCGATCAGAAAGGTCGGCAGTTCGGTGGTTCGAATCCCGTGCGCTGAGTAACGAAGTGAGCTCCTGTTCCTTGTCCCAGCTTCTGCCAACCTAGCAGTTCGAAAGCATGTAAAAATACAAGTTGAAAAATTGGGACCACTTTTGGTGGGAAGGTAACAGTGTTCTGTGCGCCTTTGGCATTTAGTCATGCCGGCCACATGACCACGGAGACGTCTTCGGACAACGCTGGCTCTTCGGCTTTGAAATGGAGATGCCCTCTAGAGTCGGGAATGACTAGCACGTATGTGCGAGGGGAACCTTTAGCTTTACCTTTATGTTCCACATACACTCTGAAACGGCTTGACCAAAGTTGCTACACAGATGACTTACACTCTGAGAACAAACATTGTGGGGGTAAGACACCCCTAATCCCCTTCAGGGGGGTTGCCTTAAAAATAGTGCTGATGGCTTCACAGGGATCCCTCTGACTTACAATACTGCACACGAGACCAACATCAGGCACAGCCCATAGAGCTACTACATGGGCCCATAGAGCTATGGCTCTATAGAACTACAATGTCAGGCACATAGAGCTATGGACCCATAGAGCTACAGGCCCATAGAGCTAAACTTGGCTCCTGTCTGATAATAAGCATGCCGATAAATAAGTACCTGGGCAAATCTGAGTCATCAACTAGTTTATTTTAATAGCAGTTCATGTGGCCTTTCCAGTAATTGGGGATATAAATTATTGTAGATGGGTAAGTGTTTCGGGAACCTCATTACAGTGTCTTAACTCCTGCACAAAAGTTCCCATTTCCTTTTAAAAGTTCAATGATTTTTTTTTTTTAATTGTAAAGCTAAGATTAGGGCCGTAGAAAATTTTCACAGTGTTTGAAATGATGGCAGTTTGGAAACCATGGAAATGATCCCTCCCTCCCCCTCCCAAAAAAGGAAAGAGATAGGAAGATGGGAAAGGTGCCAGTAAGCAAAAGTTCCCAGCATGCATTGCAAAGCTATTGATTAATACATCCTGCAAAATTCATGGGTTTTTTCCCCCCAATGTGTTATTTATGTAAAAATCAGAATTACCAGCTGTTGATTATATAGTATTGAGTACTGAGCTTAGCATATGACATTGACCTGAAGAGAAGAAAGAAAGACGGAATGAGGAAACTAAAGGACATTAGATTTATATTAATACTAACTGATAACCCAGCTTCACCCAGGTATTTATGACAATGCTGCAGTCTACAATTCCCAGCATTCTTTGCCTGATTTTCATGCCTTGCCTCTATTGTCTGGAGAGCCTCCAATTTGTATGCCTTGCCTGGTAACCCTCTGCACATGCTCAGTAGAGCTTGGCAGTGAAATGTCTACTTTGGCTTCCTTTTTGGGGGGGAAAGACCCCTCAAAGGCTTTCCTGACTCCCCCAGTGCTGATCTCACAATGCCAAGGTATGTATGTGCCAAGCTTGGGCAAGATTTGTTGCTCTGTGTAGGAGCGTATAGAGCACATAAACACACATGTCTCACCACACTTCTGTTTTATAGAGAGAGATTTCCATAACTGAAAAAGGAAGGAAACTATTCTGTTGAAAAATCTAATATTTCCCAATAAAATGTAATAAGAGCAACAACAAATCTAACGGTGTGTAAAGATATTCAGAAGCAAAAATAACAAATGAAACCATTTTTTTTAAAGTGAGTTCTGTGTGATTTCTCTCATTCTGCCAAGGTGGGATGGAGTGGAACAGAAAGTCTTACCAAAAGACCTGAAAAATGTCTCAGTGTACCATATTTAACTATTGTAGTGTGAAATGCAACCTTACAGATTTTCCTAGAATTTTCCAAAGAGAAAATTTGAAATAAGTGTGTTTTTTTGTTCACTATGACTGTAAAGATAGAGCTCCTCTGGAGTTGTGTTTTGTTGCAACAAATGCCTTTCTTTTGTTTTTACCTTCTGTACACTGAGAGCATACATGCCAAAGACAAATGCCTTTATGTCCAACCACACTTGGCCAATAAAAGAATTCTACTCTATTCTGTTCTGTTCTTAAATATGCACCCCACATTCTCTTAACGAGAAACATTTTCCCAAACCCAAAGAAACTTAAAGGATGGATGGAAAATTTCTACATACTGTCTTCTTTGGAAATGACTACTTCACCCTGGCCTCTCTTTGGGAATTTTTTTTAATCTGTGTATCTGATGGCAATCCTATAATCCTACCTAATTGTATTAGTCTCAGTAGCAGATTAACTCTAAGTGCCCCTACAGACAGGGAGCTGTCAGGCCTGCTATTGTTTCCCACTTAATGTAATTCTGAGAGGCAAGGAAGACCCCCCCTCACATTACTGCCCTAGCTTCTAAATCAATTAAGGGAAAGGAGATTTCCAGTCAACTGGATTAGCAGGCTCTGTTTATAT
This sequence comes from Mimophis mahfalensis, assembly GCA_032468015.1. Lineage (NCBI taxonomy): Eukaryota > Metazoa > Chordata > Lepidosauria > Squamata > Mimophis > Mimophis mahfalensis. The sequence continues at coordinate 122,120 of JANHFR010000861.1, read as the reverse complement.
ATCAACCCATATTTCTTTGACTAACACTCCACCCCTCATCTTTGTGTCCCTGGAATAAATATTGTTATCATGCACCTTCTCTTTTAAGAATATCCCACCTGCCTGTCTACCTCTTTCTTGACAGGATTAATTCAGTTTAAATTGGAAGTGGACAATGCATGTCCCCCTACCCCAAAATGGCTTCTAGGGAAGGATTTGGGGAGTTTTAATCCCACAATGTTTGGAGGGACACATATTATCTACTCTGGTTAGGCAGCTGACTGAGGGCCACAGTACATTGTTGGAAGAAATGTCCTTGTCGGCACTAGGTTGTTATGAATGCTAAAATATTTATTCAAATATTTGAATGGCCCAATCAAAGGGCAAGTTATGATTCAAATTTCCCACCTTGCTGACATCACAGGTCAACTGCCAAAGGAAGGCTATAAAAGCACCCTCCCTCAGAGTTCTAATGGAATCCCTGTCACATAGGTGACTGAGGTAGATTCCTTGTCACATAGGTGACTGAGGTAGTTTCCTTGTCACATAGGTGACTGAGGTAGATTCCTTGTCACATAGGTGACTGAGGTAGATTCCTTGTCACATAGGTGACTGAGGTAGATTCCTTGTCCTACAGGTGACTGAGGTAGATTCCTTGTCACATAAGTGACTAAGGTAGATTCCTTGTCACACAGGTGACTGAGATGGTTCTTAGGAAGAGACTTGGACAAAGAATAACTTTTAAAAGACTTGATTAAATAAATAGTTACTTGTTTATGTTAAATCAGAAGGAGAGTGACTATACTCTGCTCACCAATTGTTTTGAGGCTGATGGATAGAAAGAACTGAGACCAGGAACTACAGGCTTCAGACCTGAAAGCATAGATCTTTATTTACAGAAAGATGAAGCACAAGAACTAAAGACATGAAAAAGCAGGACTAGAAGACTAGAACAGGCATGCAAGCCCATCTTATATAGGCTAGCATGGCTGTTGGTGAACAGGTGCACAATAGCAACATTTAGGCGTGAAACCCAGGCTTCTTCCAGACAGCCCGTCACCAGCTAAGTGGGTGTGGTGTGACTCCCAGGCAGCCATCTTAACTCACATTATACATACATTTGAAATCAATTAATGAATACAAAAATATTTCACAGTTTATCACAGAGACTCCTGAGTATTTGTGCTGCAGTAGTCAATGGCAAGATTCATCACCTTAATTTAACATTAATTTTAACAGTCCTTCTAGGTTCAGTTCCAAGTGGGGAAAAAGACACTGGAACCATGGTGACAGCTTGGAAAGATGGTTTAATGGTGGACAGTATCACATGGCTTGGAGCTTTTGGGTGAATAAAAAGGGAAGAGATGCTGAGAGTCCCTGGGTTTTATACCCTCTGTTGGGCTTTGAACTTCCTGGGTCACAGAAAGAGTATCATGATTGGCTGCTGTCAGGGGTGATAGCTAGCTTTGTAGGTTGTCTGTGTGCTAAGTTTGGTTGAATCCTGCTGGGTGATGCAATCCAGGTGCCATGTGGTGAGATGGGTAGAGGGACATAACCCTAGGACAGTGATGGTGAAACTTTTTCAGCTCCCGTGCCAAAAATGAATGTGCATGCTGTTATGCGTAGTCTTGTATGCCCCGCCCCCATGCATGTGCGTGCGACTGCCCCCTCCCCCCAGCATGTGCGCACAAACACCTAACTTAACTCACCTCATTGATGGGGCGTACACATGGGGGGAGGGGATAGCACGCACTATCCCCTCTCCCCCCAGCCCACACGTGCACACACTATCCCAAGCCGGAAAAAGGCTGAACGGTTTGGTGGGTTTTTGGGGAGTTTTTCCAGCTTGGGATAGCATGCACACACATGGGGGGAGAGGGGATAGCGCATACATATGCACATGCTATCCCCTGAGCCGGAAAAATGCCCTGTCAGTGAGCTCACTTTAAAACACTGAACTGTTCGGTGTCTTTCCAGCTCAGGGGAGCGTTTTTCTGGGTCAGGGGATCGTGTGTGCAAGGGGCGGGAGAGCGGATAGCGTGCACTATCCCCTCTTTCTCTCCCCCCTTCCACAGCTGCACGTTCTCCCAAGCCAGAAAAACGTTCCCGAGCCAGAAAAACACCACGTTTTTCCGTGATTACAGGCGGTGTTAGAGGATGGGATGGGCTGCTTCACACACACCCGCGCTCTGAAATCACCTGCAACGTGCAGAAGCAGAGGGATTGAAGCGGGACCTGAAGGCAGATTTCCTTCAATCCCTCCACTTCTGCACGTTGCGTTTTTCCGTCTTTTCCTGAGGCACATGTGAAGTCGCTCTCCTGTTATGTCTGTGGGGAGTATAAACTATGCTGAAAAAGGGGCAGCCAGAGGCTCCTCTGGAGGCACTCGCCCACTTCAAGGGCCATGAAAAGCCCCTGGCTGCCTCTTTTTCAGGCAAGAAAGTATTCTTCTGGAGTGGGGCACAGGCGTGGCTCTTTGATGGAGGACACAGCTTGGAGGCAGGCTGCCAGCTCCAGGCCCTTACCCCCATCCACAGCAGCCCCGCTCGCTCGTCCTCCTGCTTCCTGCGGCACCTTTCCCAGAGAAAAAGGCTTGGGGGAGGCAGCCCCGGCCAGCAGCACCAGCCCCTTATTTAAAGCAGCCCCGGACTCACAAGGCTTCGTTCTCCAGGAAAGAGCCGCCCCACTCCAGCAGGATACTTTTTTGCACAGTTTGCCATCGCTGCCCTATAGCATTTCAGACAAATGGTTTTCCAATCTAGAGTCTGCCTCCTGATCTAGCTAGGCCTCCTCAAAATGGCTGACACGAACCTGGAAGGTATTAGATGGTCAACCTAGAACTCTCCCACACTCTTTAATCACCTCAGAGTTGTCCATTTAGGGCTTATTATGTCTTGTCCCAAAAGTGCTTTTCGAAAAGGCAACCGGGCTTCCTTGGTGTTTTTTTTTTTCTTTGAAAATGTTTCCCTTCTCATCCAGGAAGCCTCTTCAGTTTGTTGGAGAAGCAAAATATTTTCAAAGAAAAAGCTAAGAAAAGTCCAGTTGCCTTTTCAAAAAGCACCTTTGAGAGAACCATCTCCATAGATACTTGTATGTCTTCTTTACTGTGGATATTAGCAAATCCTGAGCAGTTATGGATATGGATATATCTATATCTATATGGCTATAGGGTTTCCTGCCTGAGCAGGGGGTTGGACTAGAAGACCTCCAAGGTTCCAACTCTTGTTATTCTATTCCAGGGGTGTCAAACTCTATTTCATTAGGGCCGCATCAGGGTTGTGTTTGATCCTGGGGGACGTGGCAAGGATAGGTGTGGCCAGCTTAACGTCATTCATGTTGGTGCCTGTGGTGGATTGAGCACTCTATCAGTGAAAACGGGTTCTGTTTTTTGTTGCGACGGCCTCCTGCAACCCTCTGTCAGTGAAAATGGAGCTCAGGAGGGCTGCACCTTCCCGAGCTATGTTTACACTGGCATTGGGTTGCAAGAGGCCATTGCAGCTGAAAACGAAGCTCGGGAGCCCGTTTTCGCTGGCAGAGGCACCACAGGCCAGTCCTTCATTGTTTCCAGGGCAGCCCCACAGGCCAGATCTAAGCACCCTGTGGGCCAACTCTGCCCCATAGGCCTTGAGTCTGACAACCCTGTTTTGTTCTGTTCTGAATTGCAGCCTGAAAGGAGAAAGTTTCCTACTTCCTCTGATGATGGGCCTTATAAATAAATCTTAGACACTGAGCCAAGATTGGGTGATATTCTGGCCAAGATTTTGAGATCCAGGCTTAAGCCTTCAGTCACACATAGTTCCCTGGGTGACTTTGATAGAGCCAGTCATTATTTCTCAGTCCCACCTACCTCACGCCATTATTATGAAGATGAAATTGGAGATGCTCTATATGGAGTCTTCTAAAGTATGGAGAGGGAGGAGGGGGG
>JANHFR010000860.1:351781-362119 GCA_032468015.1 Mimophis mahfalensis | reverse complement strand
GCTAATAAACAGTAACTTGGATGAATCCTGTGTCTGAGTCGTGCTGGATATGGCAAAGCTCTTTTGGAGCCTGACACATGATACTTGACACAAGGTTGTGCTAAGGCAAAGAAACCCTTCCCCTGCTGTAATAGTGAAGCTGTGTTTAAAAACTACCCAGTAGTTAGCATTCTTGTACATTAGTGATACAAAATCAAACGAATCAGTTCAGATAGTTGGGAACTGAGACATGTCAGTCTGTTCCCACTTTCATTTATTTCTTTCCTCTGCTGATGGGTCAGATGCCAGTTCCTGAACCTTGTATCAGTTCCAGTTCCTGGATTATGGCAGCTTGCAGTCAAATAAGTAGCCATACAATACTCTGTTTTCTTATATGGTTTGAAAGAAATAAATGTTGTAATTGTCTATTCTAATTGCTGTGAAAAGCGCTATAGCACACATAAATGAAATCATGTTTTTCTAGACCATGGAATGGTACATTAAAAAAACAAATCAGAAAACTAATATTTTCCTCTTTAGTGAGAAGTTTTCGTGCAATCTGCTTGAGTCATTCTAATGTACTTGGTTAGCTTTGAGCACACCACAGGGTTTCAATTAGGGTATTTTATCATTATATAAATTTCGCTTCTTATTAACTATATGATCAACAAGGGCTTCATGGACTCTATATGGCTCATTTTTCACAAGTAACAGGAAACTTTTTCTATAGAAAAAGATTCTAGGTTGTCTATCCATCCAGGGTGAACTGGACATGGATGTAATTACAGTACTTAATTTGAAGTCGGACAGTATACAGAGGAACCTCAGTTCACGACCACAATCCGTTCCCGGACTTCAGATCTGAAGTGACACTTCACATGCGCATGCAATTCTGCGCATGCTCAAAAGAGAAAATTGGCGCAGAAAGGAATCTTTTTGAGTTGTGAACTGATTCAAAAATCAAGTGGATTTTTTGATCGCAAACCGATTTGGTCACAAACAGAAGCTTTCATGAAGTTCCACTCCGCATATGAACAAATAGGATCTGACATATTTGGCAACAACCTGTAATTTTAAAATCCAATCTCTTAATTCACAGAGTATAGTCTTCTTTAATGTGTAAGGGATATGTGGCAAACCCAAGAGGAGATCCACAGAGAAGCTCAAGTAAATTGAAACTAGGACTTCAGTATCCTGTGCAAGGCTTTTCAATACTTTTATGGTTGGTTGTAAAATCGAAAATTCAGTAGAATTTTCTTTTCTGAAACTTTTCCAGTTCAGCCCATACAACAAATACTATGCCAAATCAGAACTTGCAAATTTTATCCTAATTTAATGGTTTGCACTATGAGGAGAATGTTAATGCTTTATTTTATAGAATGGGTTTATACGTACATGGACTCAAACACACACATACACACACACACAACCCTAAAAAGAAGAGGTGCACCTAGGTCTTTAATAAGCAGTCTCCAAAATTTTGTATTTTGTATTGTCTGTATTTTGGCATCAGATGAGGTAGCCTTAGGAATAGGTTTGTAAGTCTTCGTTCGTAATTCAGTTGCCAAAATCAGCCTATATCCTAATCACACGGTATTCTCTTCTGCAGCACTTTAGACATATTTCCTACATTGGTATCTCTGGCGAATGCCACCCTTCCTCCCAACAGATGTTTTGATGGGATAGATATCTCTGAAGTTCTGTTTGGGTACTCAAGCGAAGGACACCAGGTATGGCATTAACTTTCTGAACATTGAGTAGCAACATACAGTATTTAAAGTATTTGGAAACTCTTCACTTCCCTAAAATTCTGCATGTTTCAAATGATTGTCATTGCCACAAACAATGTACATTTTAGAAGGCACTGTCTCTTGCTCCTGCCCTATCATTTTTAAATATATTTTTCAACTGGTTTCCTTTATCTTGTTTTCTTCTTCTAAATATTTTGAATTGGTCTTAAATGCTCCAAGCATCCCTGTGTGATATATATGGAATTGAAAAGTTCATATAACAGTTTATTTAGCTTCAGATGCTCAATTCTTGTTAGGTAAATACCTGTTATTCCATCTCATAAAAGAGAGTGGAATGCAGTTTCAAGCTTGAACAGCTAGCTGTAAAACAGTCAATTAAATCCTCAATTGTGTTTCATAAGCTTAAATTTTACTATCCGTCACACCTGTATTTTATGAAATATGAAATCAAATAGTTACATAAAGACAACATAGACTTTTTTGCAAAATTAGTCAGCTTCAGAAAGATTGCTCCTACTTGTGCTCTCATTCTTGTTGAACATGGCAGTTGATCTGTAAACAACTTAATACTTAAACAAAATCTATCCATTAACTCTTAGAAACACTGCGACAGGTAAGGGTAGAGTATTTTTGCCTTACATAAAGAATATCTCTTGTTCAGCCCCAGGCCTGTACAGGGAGGATACAACTTCTATCTGAAACCAATTGCCAATTCTTTTATATAACATGTTGTGAGAGCTAGTAGTTTGACTTTATGCACAATTGAGTGTGCATGTGTGTGTGTAGGCACTTTGTGGTTGAGATTCTCAGTGTGCCATTTTCTTTCTCTTTTTACACAACATTGCAAAAGCAGGAACAATAGGAGGTTATTCCCAAGTAAATGTATGTAGGTTCCTTCTGAACCAGTTCTACTTTTGATTTGAGTTCTAATAGGTACAGTTACATAGCAGTTGCTTATAATAACAATTACTTTGGCAGCAATTGGCAAGCTTAAATCCAAGAAGCCATCTCTGGCACTCATTCAACAGCTGTCTATCAACTTTGATGACAACACACAGTGGAAAGCCAATTGGGCTGCTGAACCCCCAGATACAGGCAGTTGTGTAGATGACCCCACACAAAAGGTGCCAGTTGACCTTTCTTACCAGCATTGGCCAACTCTGAATAGGATCTGTACCCAACACGGTGTCTGCCAGGACTCATTGTTTAAATGGGGTCTTGTCTCTATCCCTCAGTGTGACTGTGGTGCTCCTTGACAAAATATCCATCACATTGTGTCTGAATGTCCATCAAGAGCTTACACTGGCCCAGTGTCTGATTTTTTCAACATAGATCACCATGTCCTTGAATGGCTGGGTGGACTGGACATTAACATTTGAACCACTATAAGTCCATGTACTTGCCCTTAAGGTTTTTAAAAGAAATTTCAGTGAAAATCTGTGTATTGACGAACTTGTTGCTTTACTTGGCAATTTCATACAGTTGGTTTAAATTCCCCGCCTACAGCTCTATCGTTCCTCTAAGCAAAAAGTCCAGGACTAATCAGCATTCCAAAATCTTAAATCCCCAAATTCCATGCCTTTTAGAATGCACCTGCTTTCTAGAAGGGGATGAATGCAAATGGAAGAAGCCCAGTTCTGGACACCATAATTTTAAGTTTCCCTCCAAATGCTTTCACTGAAGAGCTCTGTTGAGGATTTCTAACTAGGAGAAAACTATGATGCCTTCTTTTGCAATAGGAGGAAGAAAGAAACAGGGTCCAGAAATTCTACATTTAGCTACAGGGAACAATTTGCGTGTTTTTCAAACACATCCTTTTTTTTTCAGTGACATGTTTGTCATGCCAGACTAGTAGACAAGCTCCACCATCTTCCAGTGATTGCATTAGTTTGCTCGAAGGAATTATTCAAGTTTTCTTCTAGAATTTTTGTGATATCAGTATTTTTCACTAAACATACGTGTTCTCATGTGCTCCTTAATCATCATCACCATCACCATCCCTACAATTAAAATAATTAGAAGAGCTAACTTCAATCTCTAGCTGGCACCTCTTTCATCACGAATCTAGTTCTCTGAGTGGTTTTGTAGCTCTTTTAAAACTGGTTTTCTTTGTGTGAATTAAAATAAAAATACAGGCAGGTTTCTTGAAAACTGAAGGAAAACCATTCTATCTTTGTATATTGTGGAGGCAGTATCTGAAGTTTTACATAAATGCATAATTTAAAGAATGTATTTCAAAGTTGCGCCTTTAATACTATGTGGTCTTGACAGTGAAAATAATAGGAACTTTTTTGTAAAGAGATATTGTTGCAGATGTACTTGTGGTCTGCATTTCACAATTGCTGGTATTCTTATTGTAATTTAACATTTTAATCAGCGATGTAACATTTGATCAGTGAGAAAAATTACTATCATTTCCTTGGCAAAATATGCACACTGGTCAATTTGATATGGAAGTGGTAGTAATCAAATATTGATAAAACTAGCTATGTTTTTATGCTTCTCCATTATTCTGTTTATTATAAAAACGGATCTTGAACAAATGAATTAATCTCTGTGTCTGTAGTTCTGCGGAGCCTAGAAATGTATTTAGGGCCTTTGTAAATGTCTGGAATTGAGAACCAAGGGTTTAAGTGTTGAATGAAGGTACATAAATTGGCTTTATTGGAGATTGGAGGAGAAATATATGACTGGGTTGAAGCGCATCACTATTAGAGGTGGAAGAAAGCTTTTTGGGGGACTCGGCTCTATAAAACAGATTTATGATTGTTTCCTATTGGCTCAAGAATGTGAATTTCTGAAGCAGGCATGCAGAAAAGATACAAGTGAAAGGCCCTGTTTTGATTGCAGGGTAGCGGAAGAGAGTGTTTCAGGGGCCAACAATAAATCTATTTCCCATATGTGGCGTTTCAGTTCTTTCATCGTGTTCAGAATATAAAGACTTTTTTTTTTAAAAAAAGCACCATTGAATAAAATGGATCTTAATCTTAGGAAATTGATATAGGTTTCCTGTAGCAGATATATTTCTTTTGCCCTGTTCTTGTTTTGTCTTGCTTAGTTAGTTTTACATGTTTTAAAAGCAACACACAAGCCTAGTAAATTAAATATACATGCTAGAGAGTGTCATTTCGTTTTTGAAATTTTTCTGATTCTGAGGACTGTGCAGAGTTCAGCCCAGCTAGATTTAAAAAGTCCGCGGGAATAGAAATAAGCAATTAACAGTTTGGATTCTTCTACAGGTAGGTATTAATGGGAGCAACATAATTAGATACATATTATTATTTGAATTTGTCTACGTGCAGTTCTTGATACTCTTTGAGTTTGGTTGCTTGCTTGCAGACATTTCATTACTCAACTAGATAACATCGGTTTGAGTGTTGTCATCATTCACTCATATTGATGAGGTTATCTAGTTGGGTAATGAAATGTCTGCAAGAAAACCATCAAGCTTAGAAAGCACCAAGGTCTCCACAGTTCAATTGTGGAGCTTTCTGAGCTACAGGTATTCTCTTCTATTGGAATGTATGTAACTTTCTATGATTTAAGCAAAAGAGAGCACTTTCTAATTTTCCCAATTTCTCTTTCCTCTAGACATTATTCCATCCCAACAGTGGTGCAGCTGGAAAATACGGAGAAATACAGTCCCTTCGGTTAGGCCAGTATAAAGCCTTTTATCTTACAGGTATGTTATTTATTTATTGGGGTTTATTAGGTATTTCTGAATATTCCCATAGTGTATTCTTCTAGTAATAATGTGTTTGAAAGTAATGAAATATCAATAAAAGAAATATTTTACAAGTTAGCTATTACTAATCCCTAGTATCAAAATGTGTTAGTGTCCTAGCAATTGCTTCCAGCTCCTCTCCAAGGAGAAGAATTTTAAAATAATGTTCTATGGTATATACGGAACAAGAAAGTAATTCCACAGAATTTATTTTTTTAAAAATGGAATAGAATAAAGAGAAACATCAACAGAAAATGATGGTTTTATAAAGTCCTATTATAAGGCATCTGGGTTTATTCTGGTTGGGGAATAAAATCTCTGCTTTGCCATGGTTCATACCATTATGCCGAAGTTCAGGTAAAAAGTTTGGTTTTGTTGAGCCTTTTATTTCTGGATTTCAGTAGAGGAGCATTGGGTATTACAAGAGGATTCCATGGGCAAAGCTGGAATGGAGAAAATATTTGAGAACTTATATAGTGAAACTGGGTTATGAGAACTGCTGCCTGATGGGAGTTTAAGAATTCAGCCTGTGAGAGAAGGAACGTTGATTGGCATCCTGGGTGTTGATATAGGCTCGTGGTTCTTGAGGGTGTATGGTTGGTCTGGACCAGAGGTGGTATTCAGCCAGTTCTGACAGGTTCCAGAGAACTGGTAATGATAATTTTGACTAATTCGGAGAACTACCTCTGATTGGCTGACACTGGGAAATACTATCTTTGATTGGCCGACAGCATACCCACTCCCACTAAGCCACGCCCACAGAACCGGCAGTAAAAAAAAAATTGAATCCCACCACTGGTCTGGACATTCAATTCTGAGATCCAGGTTCCCCAAGTACTGTACTTTTAAGGGAGACAAAATATACAGCTTCCTCTGGGCTTATGTTTCTTTTATTCTCAGGCTTTTACTGACATTTCAGAGGATTTCAATTTATATTCCACCATGCTCACTGAATCTTACTCGTCACACAGTTGGAGAGCCAGCCTGTGAAGTTCACTATTGGCTGGCTCATACCTTCCAGCCATGATGAAAGGATCAACTCCCCACACACACACCCCAGGCAGTCACACACCCCATGTCTTTGGAGGAAAGAAAAAGCACGTGAAAAGAAAAATCAAAAGAATGGCATGATATTTCCCGAGGGATATCTGCTCCTTTTTAAAACAGCATTAAAAAAGCAAAACAGCAGGACAATTTTATGGTGTTCCATATTTTAGAATAGAGTATAAATCTTATAGAAGCCCATAGACACTTGCAGGGGTTGAGCTTCTGAGCTATAATTACCAAGTTCTTGCCTTGCTCTTTGTCAGATGGCTTAGATATCGTTGCATACAACCAATGGCATTACCATTCCTCCCACTGTGTTTTCCCAGTGACTCCTCCAGAAGTCTATAGTTAGAGTCCTAATGTGTTTCTTTCTCTATGTCCTACCTACTTTTTCTCAACAGAAAAAAAGAACAAAACTCAAAGATAATGAAGGAGATGCATGCATTGTCAAAGTGGAGACTAATACATATAAGCACTTTAACAAAAAAGTGAAAGAAATATGTCATTGTAACAATAAAAGTTACAATTTTACATACTTTCTAATCCAAGTGTTGTGCAAATATGTATATTTCTAATACATTTATATGACTATCATTTTAACTTACTGCATTCTGTGTAAATGTTTTCCATATTTTATTATACTTGTCCATACAAATTTACCTCTATAGGCAATCCACTTATAAATGGCAAGTGCAGTCAAGTCTTCAGTCCACTGAATGAAGGGTTATTTAATTATTTTTCCAATCCTGCAATATGTCTTTTGGCCAAAATAAAGAAACACAGAATCCATTTACGTTGTCCAGTTGTCAGATTCCATGTAGTAGATATGTAATTCAAAAGAACATTATCCTTTGAGAATTATTGCTTTTGTTGCACAATCACATTTATATTAATCATCTACCACCTTCTAAAACTTAGTAAGTGTAGGATATTGTAGAAACTTATTTTAAAGAAACATTATCATTAGTACATCTCCAGTAAAATGCTCGTTTTGATAGCTCTTTTCTATGTAAATGTAATGGAGACGAACAAGTTCTAAATATTCTTTTTTTGTTGTATAAATTGTAATTTGAGGTCCATTGACATTCTTGCTAAAGAAGTTAAGACACTCGCCCCTTGTCTAGGCAATATAAAGTCAAGGTAAATGTTCCCCTCACACATACATGCTAGTCGTTCCTGGCTCTAGGGGGTGGTACTCATCTTTGTTTCAAAGCCAAAGAGCCAGCGCTGTCCAAAGACGTCTCCATGATCATGTGGCCAGCATGACTAAATGCCGAAGGCTCACAGAACACTGCTACCTCCCCACCAAAGGTGGTCCCTATTTTTCTATTTGCATTTTTTTACATGCTTTCAAACTGCTAGGATGGCAGAAGCTGGGACAAATAATGGGAGCTCACTCGGTTCCGCAGCGCTCGGGATTCAAACTGCCGACCTTTCTGATCGACAAGCTCAGTGTCTTAGCCACTGAGCCACCACATCCTTATCTAGGCAGTAAAGGATCCTCTAATTCTTTGTTGCATTCTTTTCTTAAATCTTCATATCAAATTAAATTATTGATAACAAATAGCTATAAAAACAAATGGTTTTTAGTTATTTTTTAGGTTTTTTAATTATTTTTTATTTTTAAAAGATTTAACAAGTTATTCTAATATCTCGAGTATCTCAGAAGCTGAAAATGCTGCTTGTCCAAGCAGTGTTATTAAAAAAAAATCTTATAACTATAAATATTGTCACTGGGTGATATCTGATAGACGATATTTATCTCTTAACACTTAAGTATATTTTTAAAAAGCATCATCTATCAATTGATTCAAAGTCAGTACCTCTACTTCCATCCAATTTTTCCATATTACCATCTTTTACCCAATTTTTAATGTTGGGTTTCCCCATAAAATCAATTTTGGTATGAGGAAAAAGATGGCTGTGCCCTGTTCTTAATGTTTGGCACTTTTCAGTTCTGATAGAAAGAACTCTTTTCAGCAATCTAGTATTAATTTTTATCTCTTCTTTCTCCATTCCATCACAAGGTTCCAATCTAGATGCATTTATGACTACCAGATAAAGCAAAGTAATAAACCCTGTTATAAGGTTTAAATAATGTGCTATTGGATTATGCCAGTGATCAGAACTAGGCAGTTGGTCACATTTAATGATTATGGATGTACTCTTGTTTTTGCCTTCCGCAGCTTTGAGGAATTAATACGGGTTGTATGTTGTTTTTTTAACAATAATTGTAAATAAAGATTTTTTTTTAAAAAAAGGAATGAATACAGGTAGTCCTCAAGTTATATGGTGGTTCTATTCCAGGAACCCTTGATTTACATATTTCATAGATTTTAGGCACATGAAGCTCAAAAGAAGTGAAATAGTTAATCACCAAATAATAGGTGTTAAAGCTATATTTTACTTAATTGTAGACCACATTTTTATAAGGAAAAGATAAAATACATTTGTGTGGTTAGATTTGAAAGACAATCCAGTGTTTTCTGTCTTGCAATACTACAAATTAAAAAAAAAGTTCAGAAGATGATCTTTTCATGCTGGGGTTTTCTAGCTGTATCCAAGGATTAAGAGCACAAATCTGAGAGCAGATTTCCAACAATGGAATTGCATAGAATGACTTTGAATGCTGATGGGATATGGCTTTGAGGTTAAATCCTTATATATGCAGTCATCTATTTGGCAAAACGTTGTGGGAAACTGTGCAAACTCTACCTTGTATAAACAGTCATTGAAGATTTCATCATGATAATAACATGTCTCTAACAGGAGTGGAAAAACAGGTATTGGATACTTGAAGATTAGTGGAACTGCACAGTATCTCCATGGGGTCCTCGCCCTACTCTTCTGTAGAGTGGCTGTTAGAACAGTTGGCCAAGAAATCCATCGATATCTCAGTGCCCATATGCCTCTGAAAAAGGCATGTGGGCACTAAGGAAAGCTATTCTGCTGATGGTTTATCTAGGTAGAGCAGGCAAAGTGTCTGTGACTATGCTCTCTTGAACTGCCACTTCTGTGACTAGTGGATTGAAATAAAGGACACACACATTTCACTTTTTGATCTTGAGCCAAAGTAGCCAAAGTGGCTTGGTGACATTTCAACTGTTCAGATAGAAAACCATTGCTAAATTATCTTATGCTATCTCGTGTATCTCATAAAATGTCTTGGAAACTGGAACTACATCCCATAAAAGTGTCTTGGGAAGCTGGAACTATATCCCAGCGGCTTCTTATCTTATAGCTTTAACAATGACTGGACTATACATCCAATAAATACTATGGTAAAGTTCAATGAAAACTTCAAAGAGCTCCAACTGGATCTTGGCCCTACTCCACAACTTCAGCGATGAGCATCCCAGCCAATACCAGAAGTTCTCATGAGAAGCACTGCTTATTCATAGGATTAGGTTAAGAAATGGCATACCATATGATATGCTTTTTTTGACCTCTCTGTCAATCTAGTAAGATGAAGATGGAGTCCAAACAAAATCGTTGAACTGCTGATTCCTTAATTATATCCAAGGCAGTTAGACTGATGGTGCAGAACCAGTCAAGTCTGCACTGGACAATCTGTTGAAACAAGGAACGTTAGGCATTCAATCATCTTTGCCTGGAAGGAAAACAGCTTTTCTGACTCCATCAAGATATGTTCCTAAATGATGTCGATTTTTGCAGGATTGTTTAAGGAGCAGTCTAGACCAGTGGTTCTCAACCTGTGGGTCGGGACCCCTTTGGGGGTCGAACAACCCTTTCACAGGGTTCGCCTAAGACCATCAGAAAACACGTATTTCAGTACAAATACAGGTGTATGTGAAAATAATTTTATGGTTGGGGGTC
>JANHFR010000860.1:339153-349668 GCA_032468015.1 Mimophis mahfalensis | reverse complement strand
GAAGATGTTTCACTTCTCATCCAAGAAGCTTCTTCAGAGCTGAAGAAGCTTCTTGGATGAGGAGCGAAACGTCTTCAAAGGAAAACCAGAAAGTCCAGATGACTCTTGAAAAAGCACCTTTGGGACAACCATGACCTGGATGATTGAGAATCTCCATAGACCGGGGATGGCAAACTTATTGCACGCGTGCCAGAAGCAGCATGCAGAGCCATCACCTGTTGCTCTTCCAGGTTGGTCTTGCACGCATGAGCAGAAGATCATGTGATCTTTTGGTTTCTGGCACACAGGTGCGCTCGTGCGCTTGCTTGCTCCTGTTTTTGGCACTCAATGCCAAAAGGGTTCGCCACCACTGCCACAGACCTTCAGTGTATTACTTTTTCCTAATTGCAGCATAGTTCATACTTTGTTAATACATTTCTGAATTTCAAGTGAATTTACCTCAATATTGCTGCTTAGTGTTACTATTAGATAAGTATGCTATGCTTTATATCTTATATCCCATTATGTGTCATCAGGTAAAACCAGTCTCGGTCAGTCCCAAATATTAGCAAACATGTTAGAAAAACTGAGAATCAGCTTTTAGAAATGATAATAAGAAATCCTGGTCTCTCCACTAAACAGGCATACTTCAGTTCTATGCCAAATAGTAGAAATCAGAAAATAACTCCAATTCATTGTGTACATTTGAAAGTTATTTTTATGCTTTTTCTATTTCTAAAAATCTACCTCTTCTTAGAATTTGTTCATACTGCTCCAGGGGCCCCCAGTTTAGGAACACGTATGGTGGCAATTTAACTTGAAAGTGCTTTAAAATGCAGGAAAAGAGCAGCTTTTCTTCTTTAGTGGAAAATTGGAAAAATTCTGCCACCTTCGTTCTCTCATTGCTTTAGAAATATGTGTCTTCTACCATTAGTCTGAAACCTTAATCTGTTTTGCTAAAAATTATTATCATTGGCATATTCATTTGTTCAATTTGCTAGAAATACTTCCTATACTTCAATGTTCTGGTGCTAGTTTACAAGATAAAAATCCCAACATAATGATGCATGGATGACGTCCTATTGCAATTTGCTTGCAAATATTGTATTAATATATTTAGCTGTTGAGTCTATAACTGAGGAATTTATCACAATAGTTGCATTCCCTTTCCTTCTGCTGAAATCATTGGATTAAGTGCTTACCCTTTGGCTGGACTGTACAGGTAATCCTCAATTTACAACACTTTGTCTAGTGACTGTTCAAAGTTACAACGGCACAAGAAAAAGTGACTTCAGACCATTTTTCACAAATACAACTGTTGCAGCATCTCTGTGGTCACCTTCTGACAAGCAAAATCAATGGGGAAACCAGTCAATTAACAACCATGTTATTACCATAACAGATAGTGATTCACTTAACAACTGTGGCAAGAAAGGTTGTAAAAGGGGACAAAACTCGCTTAGCAATGGAAATTTTGGGCTGAATTGTGGTCATAAATCAAGGACTATCTGTACTTACGCTGTACTTACACTCAACCTACAGTAGTACACCCAGATTATTCTTTCTCATAATGTAGGGTAGTTGTCTCAAAAGATAGCAGTTAAAAGAACTTGGCTGATTTGTCTCTTTCTAGGTGGTGCCAAAGCATGTGATGGAAGCATTGGCCAGGAAGTACATCATCAGCTCCCTCTTATTTTTAACTTGCAGCGTGATATTCAAGAGCAAGACCCGATGGACGTTCACACTGCCGAGTATCATTCTGTCTTGCCATTGGTAAATAAGGCCCTTATGGATATTCTTCAGGATATCGCATCAGATAATGTCTCTATAGCAGATTATTCTCATGACGCAGATGTGATCCCCTGCTGCAACCCCCAACACTTGGCCTGCAGATGTGAATCAGCTTATTCTAATTTATCTTTGGGAAAATGTTAAACAACGGTTCGCAACCATACCTGTCCTCCCAGGAGAACTAGAATTCATGTGGATGAAACTGCTACAAAAATTACTACATTCTAGGTTTGGATTTTATATAATTATTTATCTCACATCTTTCTACAGAATTGAGCTTGACTCATAACTGAAATATAAGAATAAATCGTTTAGAGGGGCTATTTGATACCTCTCGATTAAGTGCAGCTCAGCTAGAATCCAACATCACAATGTTATGTCTCCTTGTACTCTTTGTGAATCACAGAAAAGCAGGAGTAGAGATGTCAGGGCATAAGACAATAGTACAAATTACAACAGAAAGGCAGGAAAGAACTACGATATATTGTTAAGATTGGTAATTTTTAACAGAAGCCATGTGTATTTCATAAAGTCAGATTATAATCCAAATACCTCAGAGGAAGTTTGGCATTCCAGGCAGCAAATGCCATCCAAAGTTAGAGAATGTTAAATTCGAACAATTAAGACAGTTGTGATTTTTTTTTTTAATAATACAATGTGGTTAATTTTTTTATCAACCATTTGCCAATATTGCATGTAACAGTTTCTTTTTTGTCATTCAGGCTCATAATATATTTTGCTTTTAAAAAAACAATAGCTCTCGTCGTTGATCTTTCAACTTGATTTGTGTTTGATTTTCCCTGAAAAGAATAATTGAGGCTGGAGAAATAGGCTGCCACCATGTAGTTAAAAAGGTTACCATAAATTTACATGTGCAGTTTATCCATACATCTTAATCTGGAGTCATACTGAGGCTTTTCTTAACCCTTTGCTGAACTTTGCTTCCCTCAAAGGGAAGGGTACAATGGGGGTTATGTATGCATTTATTTCCCAGGTTACATAAGAAGAAGAAACATGAGTGGAGACATGGCTCCTGTTAACCTCATGATGTTTTTATTGACAAATATTTCAGCATTCCTCCAACTCTGAAAGATGGGGATTTCCTTTTATTCAAGTAGATAATTGCAAAAATACTCTGCATGGGTAAATTCTCATGCGTATACTGTACAAAGACATAAATCAGTAGGTTCTTTTATAGGTACATTTATACATGACATAAATAAAAGAGCTTATTGGAGTATAAAATTCAGCTTCAATCAGATGCATTTATACTGTGGTTCTTGAGAACAATGTACATATACAGTACACTGATACCAACCATAGAGCATTTTAAGAAAATACAGAAAAGAGGAGCAGAATACGTCAACTAGGAAAAGAGAAACATACTGTGTGAAAAGCACTGGAACGTCTCTGGTTTGCCCCCACATTTGTGGGTTCTTCTACATTCCCCCCTGTTTTTCCAAACTACCTCCCATCCGCCGCTCTCTGTTGTGTTGTTTGCCTCTCCTCATGATGGCTTCACTTTGTTCGTCCGGCTTCCACGGCATAAGATTATCTACCAAAATCAAAACAGAATGGCCTTACTTTTCCAGGTCATGTGCCGTTGAGCATGGGGTGCTGCAAACAGGCTTGAGAAGCATGCAGAGGGAAGCAGCAGAGAGATGGCAGTCATGGCACTGTTTTACTTTTGGCAAAGCTGATGGGTTTCTGGGCCTCCCTTAGGACTGTGTCCTCAAATGATAGAAAAGATCTGTCTCAGAAATAAATGTGTGTTGGGATCTAGATTCAAAATGCACTCCTAGGTTAAATAATGGTTCTTGCACGTGTTTCACTGCAAACTTAGGACAAACTTAGGACACACTTGAAGAACCAGTTACTTAAATATGTAGAAAGAAGTAAAGCAACAGATCAGCATACTAGCTAAAAGTAGCATTTGTAGTGTGGGTTTGTCACAAGGCCATCATGAGTTGTCAATTAGAGCACAACACAAACCAAGTTCTTGTAAGATACAGCAAGTCTTCCCAGCTCTTTGAAAAGTGTCTGATGCTTGTTTCTCAAAATCTTAGCCATACTGTTGCTGGTTTACTTCACTAGCTTTTGTTCCTGTTAACAGTAACCCAGAGTTTACATTCTGACATTACAAAGTCCCAACTCAACCAGCAAGAGAATATGGTAGTGTTACTGCTACTCATCTAATATAGTGTAGTGCTGAACATGCCCCGTAAATTGTTTCACAAGCAAAAACTAGATCGCTGTCTTAAAGCATTCATGTTTAAAGACAGATCAAAGCTTCTTGACAGTTTTCATAATTGTTTCCATTTTCCAGAGACCCTATCCAGAACAGTGCCAAGTAGGGAATGATACATACCATCATCTCCATAATGTCATGTTTATTGTACTGGTTTACAATAAAAGACAAATAAGGCACATAAGGAAATGTGGTATATTAGTGGATTAGGGATCGCTGGTAATAGTATACACTGTTATTATTTAAAATAATAATCTGGCTCTGTGCAAAATCTTAATTATTTATTCCATCAATATCTAAGGTCTGGTATGGTAAAATTAATTAACTCCCTTTGGCCTCATATGCACATCTGTGTAGTTTTCTTGGCAATAATATATTTCCAGGTTGTTGTGTTGTTTTTTTAATTTTTCATTTCCAGATTAGTCAACAATCCTGAGATTTCTTGGTGTTCTCTCCTCTTAATACAGTACAGACTCTGCTTATCTTTTTGAGATCAACTCAGATTGGCTCGATCTTGTCATTTAGGCTAGTCCTTAGGCTAGGATTTTGGGGCAGATGAACTTACAGTAGATATCCAGAAACATCACTTATGACAGTAGATAGTAGTAAATTTCCAGTCCATCTCTTTATTTATTTTACTGTTTATATCTCGCTTTTTGTTTTTTATAAATAAATTCAAGATACCAATTATAGACAATACCGCTTGCTCCTCTTATGTCTCCCCCACATTAACAACCACTCTGTGACTTGAGAGTTCAGTTAAGAGACAGTAACTAGCCTAAAGTCACCCAGCTGGCTTTCAAGTCTAAGGCAGGACTGATATATGTTTCTTAAGAATAAACAAAAGCCTACACACACACACACACACAAACACACACACAGACACACACACCACACACACACACCTCTGCTGGTAGGGCTCCTATAAAATACTGTGCCTGGAATGTATATAGCCCAGAGAACAAGTTACAGTGGAACCTCAGTTCACAAACACTTCGGTTCGCAACCAATTCCATTCACAACCAAAAAAAAAATCAGCTAAATGTTTGACTCAGTTCACAAACAAATCTCAGTTCACAACCAAACTTCCTGAGGATGAAGAAATCTCAAGAGAGAAAACACCGGAAGGAGAGCGGCTTCCCATCATGGAGGCGGACTCTCCTGCAAAACAGCAACCTTTCTCGCGCTCAGAATCGACCAACCAGTTTTCTCTGTTGTTCGTGGTTTTCTCAGTGTTTGTATTATAGGATTTTACTGTTACACTGTGCGTTCTGTGACATATTTAACTACATTACTGTATTTCTGTGTGTCAATATCTTTAGAAACAATAGAGTTCATGGGGCTCTGGAATGGATCAATCATATTTCCATACAACCCAATGGGAAAATCTGTTTGGGTTCAGAACCAAAGTGGTCGTCAACCGAGGTTCCACTGTATACTGAAAATGGGTAGAGACTGCAATCCTTCATCCTAGAATGTCTAAAGGCCTATTTTAAGGAATATTGGATTTGAAAGGTGTCCATCTCTGATTTCAGGAAGGAAGCTATTAACGGGAGAGAAACCAACAGAAATAACTTCTCCATCACTTCTGCTCTGCTGATAGAATCCTAGCAGGGCTTTAGAAACCTTGTAAGTTTTGATGTTGAAGTGTTACAAAGTGAAAGGTAGGATTAACTTGGATAAGAAACACAGAGACGTCTTAGAGGCTGTTTATTGAAGTCCCATGTTTCTGTTTATTAAACTTAGATGCTATCCAACTTGCATCAACTCTTGGAGGTTTACAATGTTTGTTTTTTTAGTTCAAACAGACAAAAAACATAAAAAATAGCAAAGATGGCAAACCCAAATGGAGACAAAGAAGAAAAGAAAAGGGCTCTTCAATCACATTTGCCTCCTTTACTGCTTTCTTTTCATTTTTTTCCTTCATTTTCATAGCTTACTCATTCTATGAATAAGATACTTCATTACCACAATTTATTCCTTATTAAGGATGGTTCATAAGTAGCACAGCAAAAACAAAGGGTAAGAATATGTCTACCAATCAAATTACTATGATTTGAGAGGCATGACAAATGCTAAAGAACTGTAATCCACCCTCTTTTATTATGGCAGCCAAAGGTAAAATAAAACACATGCTTAAAAACAAATGGAATAGCTTCTTAATGACTTGAACAATATTGATGAGCACAATTAAAGCAATTGCTATTTAAAGCTACTGTATCTGGGCTGTTACAACTAGATGGGGTGGGGTGGGGTTTAAAGTACAAATTTCATAATTTTATAATATAAAAAAACTGCAACACTAGCACCAAGCACAACTAAGAAAATGATTATACAGTGAAGAATAAATATCTAAATACTAATATGTTAATTAAAATTGGATAAATGTGAGTGAATGGCCACTGCATGGCAGCAAAGAGCTCTTATGGATTTCTATATCAGCTTGCTGTCCTGTAATAGCCATCCTAAAATTGTACAGCCCAGATAGGATAGCTCTGGAAGCTCAGTAAATTTCTATGTCCATGTATTAATGTAAGAAATAAAAACTGGAAGAATACAAATCAGTTTTAAATATAATACTTTTTTTTTTCTTGAATACTGGTCATGGCCATGATTACCTTTAGAAAAATTTAAAAAAGAAAAAAGAAGAAAACAAACAGAATTCAAAAACTGGCTTAGCTATTAAGAAGGAGAAGTGACATATTCAGCTATGGCTTCCCTGTAGAATCAACAATAAATACCCAAACTGAATGCCTTTGGTCTCCGGTTTTAAGTATAACTTTCCACTTGCTGTAGCTTTAATGGAAAGTACATATAAGTCCATGCCCAGGCCTAGTGAGCAAAGAAACCTGGGTATGACCATGCTATTACAGAGAGTCCTTGACTTACAACGTTTTGTTTAGTGAACAAAGAACAGCACTGAAAAAAGTGATTGGCCGTTTTTCACACTTACGACCATCACGGCATTCTCACAGTCACCTAGCCAAAATTCAGACGCTTGGCAACTGGCTCATATTTATGATGGCTGCAAGTGTCCCAGGGTCATCTGATCACCTTTTGTGACTTTTCTGACAAGCAAAGTGAATGCGGAAGCTAGATTCACACTTAACAACGTATTACTAACTTAACTGTAGTAATTCATTTAAAACCTATGACAAGAAAGCTCATAAAATGGGGCAAAAATTCACTTAACAACTGTCTCGCTTAACAACAGAAATGTTGGGCTCAATTGTGGCCATATGTTGAAGAGTACCTGTAGAGTAACCCTCTGGGCATCTGAAGAGGAAATCTTTGGGTCCAACTGATGCCCCAGACAGATAGCCACTCTTTTCACAAATTATAGAGAGCAGCATGCCACATCCTGATTTTCCCTCCCAGGTTTAAGAGCCTTGAGATGGTCAAGGCTATGTCAGAAAGGGAAGGAGAACAGGTAACAGCAGAAGCAAGATAGATATCTAAGCAAGTAGTATGGAGGTACCCATGACTTCCTGGCTACTTCCAATTAAAATCACCTGAGAAGGAAGGGATCACCTGGAGAACTTTGTGCAGCACTGGTACTAGGTAGGAAGGCTGCTCCCCCATGATCCCATTCTATATTCGGGAGTTTTTCAGCCGCCTCCATCTCATATAAAGAACAAGCTGAAGCAGTCCCTGCTCTCAGGAAAGTTACGCAGCTTAGAAAAGGGGTTCTTAATTCTTAGGAACAAGAAAGCCTTGACTGAAAGGCCTGGCAAGATTAAAAAAAAAAAAACATCCATAAGAAGGAAAAATGCTAACCAATATAAATAGCCTATTTGAAAAACATCTCCATGAAAAAAAATTTAAGTCCTCTCTTTTAAAGGTCAAGCGAATACAACTCTTCTTCCTTTCCTCCATTATAGTTTGGATAATGCACCTGCATCAACAGAGACAGAGAAGCTTCAAAGATACAGCATCAAATCTCAGTGAATTCAGGCATCTGATGGGATTGCTGCTCTGTCTCTTTTTGCCCTGTGCTCCTGACCTTTTATTTATATGTCACATTTTTCTTAAACTCTCATCTCCCTCAGAAATAGACAGCCTCTGTCTTTACTAGCCCAGGCAGGGCAGTAAATCTCCCTGACCACTGCAACTCCACACAAATGACACTGCTGATCCCTTTCTCCAGATCTTGCTACAAACCTCCTCCTCCCAGTATGGAGAAAGGGCCGGACGAGGGAGGTACAAAGCTTCAGACAATCTTGATGCTGCATTTACCAACCAAAGTACCACCACCGGATGTAGAAAATAAGGCAAGAGGAATCAGATGGGAAATACAAGCCTTCCTTTTGCATTTTTTGAGACAGCAACCCTTTGTAAGTTTCTCTTCTTTTCTGGGCTTGTTTCAAACCACTTGGAAAGCAACAGGCGTGTAAAGAGCTGCCCTGGCATCCAAAGTGTGTTCTCAGATCTGAATTATACCTTGAAGACATCGTTATCTTGGAAGAATAAGTTTGCAAGGATGCCAGATGTGGCCTAGAAGTACATGACTGCTACATGGTTGAACTTCGAAAGGTGTGGGACCCAGACCTCCCTTTAACCTGGCAGCCCACAGCCTGGTGTAATTCGGATTCCCTATTACAAATGTACTTGGAGAACAGGTTTGTAGAAGGCCTCACTCCAGAAGCCCACGGTGGGAGTCACACATCCCCTCCCCAAGTTATTTTAGAAGTGGAACAGAGATGGCTACCAAGCAGGAGAGGAAGGGACAGATCGCTCAGAAGAAAAGATTTAAGCCTTTCTTCTTAGCACGAAATTCACAATGCTGTTTTAAGTACTCCTAATGCTCACAGGTGGAAATTCATTTTCATCATCCAGACATACTGGCCCAGTAGCAAATTCATGCTCGGGAATTATCTCTCCTCGAAGGGCTCCCCCATCTTCCGAGTAACCTGCAACGTAAGAAGACAACTTAGAAGCCTTTAAACTGAATCTTATAGAATGATTTTTACCCAGGCACCTCTCGTTCCACGTAAATGGCTAGAGAACATCAAATGGCGGTCTGTGCCTGTCACTCAACTATCACAGATGAAACATCACAATTAGGACTTTATTGTAAAGATCATGTCCACTCACATTCATCTGCAAATAATACACAGACATTCTCACAGGTATCGAGGGATTTGCTAAGCCTGTGAACCAACCTTTCAACATTTTGTGAACAGAAATTTTGAAAACTGATCTTTATTTAGGGTTTAGTTACTCAAACATCATATACTGAACATGATTTAGAACTTTTCATGTGGAAGTATTATAAATGAATGAACAAAAGCCAACACCTGAACACAAACAACCTCTGATCATTTTAATGTCATTTAGTCACTTCCCTTGATTTCAAACGACTATGTGGTTCATATCTCATCTTACAATTTAATATCCTCCCTTCCCACCCCTTGCACACTTTTGAGTCCCCCTATAGTTTTCTCATTTGGGCAACCTACAGAGAGTCACTGCATTTGCAGAGAGGTAAAAAAGCAAAGGAGTCATATGTTCGTTAGCAAAATTATTGAGATACAAGGCAAGATTGAGAAACACAATACAAAAGTTGGTATTTGACAATGATTATAATTTTCAGTGCACTTTATATGTCTTCAAAGAGCTTTCAGTTTTTCATATTAAGCTTCCTCATACCCACTGTTGTTTAAACTATGTTCTCCACCTTGAATTAATAATACATAAATAATACAGGAGAGATTTAAAAAAAAGTCTAAAAAGACCCCTCACAGGCGAAAAGAAACAACTCTTCTATGTTATCAACACAACAGTGTAAGATACTCAAGCATTGATCATTCGTGCTTTTATTCTGGCAATGTGGACCTCTGCAGGCCTACTTAGCAAAATATTGCCTGGAGCTGCACTGGAATGGAACAAATTCCAGAGAGATGTTTGTAATGCATCCAAGCTTTAATGTTTTCAGTCTCTAAGAATTGCTCAGAGATTATAAAGGACCACAAAAGGCTTCCAATTCCCATTATACAAAACACAGGACACTGAAGCACACTGGAAGATGAGGTAGGTACAATAGTCAGGCAGTTGTAGGAGCAAGGACCAGGAATGCTTCCAAGAAAGATGAGCAGATCCTGCTGGCCAGATCTAAGACTTGGGCATAGCTCCTGACATTTCCAGAAATTATTAAAACACACTGCTAATACTCCACATGATTGCAGAGAGAGGGTGTAAAATAAAAAGGTAACTTCCACGCCACCATGTACCCCTTGGGTTAGTGCTGAGCTATACATCACTTTTTACTGACTTCCATGCTATTTCTTTGATTTCTTGTTTAATTCGTTGGTTCCTCCTTGCCGGCTGTGTTCAAGCTCACTGAATGGATGGGTGATGGATCACAGGAGGGGTAAACCATATTTCTCACTCCATTTCAGCAACTTTGTTGTTGTTAGTTGTGAAGTCGTGTCCGACCCATCACGACCCCATGCACAATGTTCCTCCAGGCCTTCCTATCCTCTACCATCCCCCGGAGT
>JANHFR010000860.1:328017-339053 GCA_032468015.1 Mimophis mahfalensis | reverse complement strand
CTGTATAGAGCTTCTCCATCTTTGGCTGCAGAGTACATAGTCAATCTGATTCCTGTATTGACCGTCTGGTGTTGTCCATGTGTAGAGTCGTCTCTTGGGTTGTTGGAAAAGAGTGTTTGCAAAATGTGGGGCTACAAATATATCACAGGGAATTTTGTTAAGAACCCCCCCTCCCTTTAGTGATCTTTTGCAAAGAATGGCTGGGGGAAGATTAAGAGTAAATATGAAAGCCTGTGTGTAAGAGAAGTAGTGTTTACTGTGAGCAAGTGTGTGTGGCAATACAGCACAAGGCGATTTCAAGATGGACAGTTGTCTAGAATTGCCCAGATTCCTGTGCCTTGTGTTGATGGGTTCAAAACATATATTTACCCCTACGCACACCCCTCATATGCTGAGGTTTGAGTAGATAGTCTTCCGGGAGAGGCCAATTTTGCATAAACAGCAATGGATGAAATACTCGGCTATTCAAAATTCAGTAAAATCAACTTGGAAAGAAATATGGTAGGACTACTATGTGGTATTGTGATCAGAAGAGTTAAAAACAAGATTTCCAAGTATACATCAAATAATTCTACAGGCTTTAATGCAACATCAAGAAACCCTTGAACGTGTGGGAAAGTTGTTTGCCATTATTGTATTACCTTGTATCTCACATTGAGAAAACTGTCTTCCTGTTAATTTTCGCTCTTCAGAGTTGTATAATTGTTCGTACTTACACACCCACATACAAACATACATAACCCGTCTACTTTTACAAAAGTTAATATATATTTTTGTTTTGTGGAAGCTGGTAATTTTAAAACACTGCAATCAATGTCATGATCAATGCCCCTTCATGTTTCTGCCATGCGTACACAACCTTGATTTTATATTACGTATGGTACATAGTCTGACCCCTTATTTTGTGTTTTATCAAAATATAGGTATCAAACTTGGTTCTCGCAAAATAAGGTAGAATTAGCAAAGCACACTGTGAAGTTTGTCTTTGCTTTGTGCTGAATTCAGCGTAAATTCCAATAGTACCCACACCTTGTATAGTATAGGGAAGTGCCAGAGACAAGCAATGCAAAATACATATTTTCGTAAAAATATTTTTAAAATGACACATAGATACTCATAAATATGTAATAGTGAACAATTCTGACATGACTAAAATGAGCAACCCGCAGCTTGCTGTAAATCTGGTACTGACCTGGCATCATGGAAGGGGAAGGCACTGAAGTCTGCCTAGCTACAGTAGCAGCATAGGTTTGAGTTGCTGGAGACAGAAGGTCGTTTTCTTTGTTCTCTTCTGGCTTTACTAAGTCAAGCAAGCTAAAAGAATAGAATAGAATAGAATAGAATCTTTATTGTCATTGTCCCCTTGCAGGAACAACGAAATTTCTTGGTTGCTGTATCAACTCAAATAAGGCATTTCACATGAGATAAAAGAATGTGGGCCAGGTAGAGGATGGGGGTGGTGCAGGTTGAAATAAAGTCTAGTCATTACCTAGTAAGTTCAACAACTGATTGTACTGTTATTTGTTGCATCAGCTGGACTTAAAAGAGATGGAGGGTTTTCTGCCATCTCCAGCCCTTAGGATGCATTGTTTGACAGGCCAAAAGAACAGAGACACTATAATACTCCTATGCAGAACACAGTTGCAACTTGAATTTTTTTTAATCAGGGCAACCTGGTCTACCCAATTGAATGATTTTTAATCAGGGCAACCTGGTCTACCCAATTATACCAGAAATTATTAATTTCTGCTTTCACCTTTCAGCAAAAGGAGCTTTCACATGCAGTTGCTTTCGCAACAAGCTATTTTTTGTGTTGAATTTATGTTTTACCGACAAAAATAAAGGGCGGCTAGTATAGATCTATTTCAAGCTATTTAGCTCTCATCAGCTAGGCATTCCTTTCTGGGATTCAAACCCGATCTGAACAGAAATAATCTGAAACAGATCTACGCTAGTCTCTTTTATTTCTTTGCCAGTAAGACATAAATTTAACACGGTTTTAGCCTGAGTTTTTCAAAAATGCTTGGGAGACAAGAAAGGAAGGTTTTTATGTCTATGGAGATTGTCAGTCATCCAGGTCATGGTTATCCCAAAGGTGCTTTTCAGAAGGCAACTGGAGTTTCTTGTTTTTCTTTTTGTTTTCCTTGAAGACATTTCGCTTCTGATCCAAGAAACTTCTTCAGTTATGACTGAAGTGGGGGGAACAGAAGGATTTGGAACGGAAGGAAGTCTAAATCCTTCCATTCCCCAGCTTTTGAAAAGCACCTTTGGGAAAGGTGCTTATGCTGATGTAAAGTTATTGCCAAGACATCCGAAGAGGATCAAGACTACAATATACATCATGGCAAGATGTGTTTGTTTAAATGTAAAATGGTATCTCTTCTATGTACTTTTAACCTAAACCTTATCCAATCCTTGGTCCTTCAACTAAACCCTAGAAGTATCACACAAAGCAATATCCCCAGAGAACAATTTTAAACTCCAAGCAACAAGTCAGTCAGGGACAAAATCAAGTTTGGCAGGTGTACACAATATGGACACGCTCATGGCCAGGCATGGGAGCGACGATTAGCATCTAAATCAGGTGTCGCTGCCAGAGTAGAACACAGCTGCAATCTATGCCACAGAAGTGTAAGAATGTAATTTAACAGTTAATTTAATTCCTAGAATACGGCAGTTTCAGGCCAGGGCTTTGCACTGTTGATGACATGAAAGGGACATATTGTCAACCTCAACTGTTACTAAATAAATAAATAAAAAGTATAGCACAAATTAGGCTTGTATGTTTCTATATCTTCACCCAATTTATCTCCTTACAGGTGCTCTTGTGGTTCTTTTGCTGCATTTGTTTTCCCTTCAGCATATGCTTTCCTTGGAGCTGTCTTGTTCTATCAGAAGGCAACTGGAGGGACTTTTTTTGCTATACACCAGGGGTGTCAAACTCATGTCATCATGGCGGCATCACATGATGTATAGGGACTTTGTTCCCCTTCACTAAACTGGGCGTGACCAGTGCGTGATGCGTCCACCCCATGAGTTTGACAGCCCTGCTACACAGAATTCTATTTCTCTGAGCGATAGCCTGTGGACTTTTGTATCCTACAGTAACATTTAGTACTGTCAATGTCTGAGACAACACGCCATTCAAAGTTGCCACAACACACCGTTTCGGAGTTGCCACACACGCACAGGGAGAGGGGGGTTCATGGGGGCCACAGATGGATGTCGGGTGATGAGATTCACGCTGGGAGAGGAGCCAGGAAGGCAAGCCAGCTGCAGCCAGTTCAGAAGCCAGGCCTGAATAGTACTTGCTGGAGCCAGCCAGAGAGCAACTGGGCTCAAAGAGTACTTGCAGGAGCCGGGCCAAAAAAGTACTTGCTGGAGCCAGCCGGGAGCAACCGAGAATAGGAAGCTAGAGCGTGCTAAGTCCGTATAGCCCGCTGGCTAGCAGAAGCCGGTAATGCTGGCTAGAAACCCTTTTACTTGTATTGTTCACCACGTGCCAAGCTGAGACTCCAGCAAAGAGACCCATACTGCTCAGTGTGGCCTCTTCTTTTGCTGGCTTGGTTTGGAACCATGACACTATCATCTGGTAATGCTCACTTCACCTCTCTTTCACCTTTACATGCCCCAGCATAATTGTACATATTTTTTTGTGAATGAGCCTTGTGAAAAGATTGTTAAACATTCAAAACATGATTTTTCTCCTTAACATCCGTTTTATAAACAAAGGTGATTCCTGTCAATGGAAATCTGTTATATGCATATAGTGTACAGAATCCCTTTTAAATTATCCTACATTTTCTTCGTTATTTTCCCTACATTTTCTTTGAATTCTTGAAATAACTAAGCTGTTACCTGTGCTTCTTGATTAAAACACATTCTCCGCCATCTTGGGGATCCAGGTTGTAGATGTAAAGATGTCCACTGGACGTTGTAACTAAGAGCCGAGGCAACTTTTGGATCCTGATAAAAAAAATGAGGAGGAACATAGCTGAAATGACCTCTAAAGATGCTTATGGGAAAGGTTTGGCAGCCAAATTTTGTCTGTCCCTCTGATTCTAGAGGAAAACAATTACTATAGTATTTTTAATTAATAGTAGGAAATATACATGGGTTGAAAATCTACAGACAGATATAAACATGATTTTGATCCTATTATAAGGCTACATTAGTCACACCAACAAGGTTTTCCCATAAATAAAGCCACCATAGCATTATCATGTGATGCAGAGCAAAACACTTCTTTTACTAACCAATTTACTTCATGCAGTTATATTATTTGCCATGAAATCCAAAGCTTACTTCTAAAATAATGTACTGTAAGGTATTTTCTTCTCCCTTTGAGATTTGGCCTGGTGTTAAACTTTAAAAAAAAATTCTCTTGCAGTGCTTGGTCACGAAACAATAGGTACAAATAGTATAATCTATATTACTACGCTCTCAAAAGTGGAAGGGGACACAGAATGTTTAGCATAACAAAATCAGTTTTGTCTTGTATATAATATTCAACGAACATAATTGCAAATGCTATGAATGCAGGAAGTATATCAATCCAGAAGAGAAGGTTTTGAATTTTGTGATGTTTGAAGCCTCTGTCTGCATAAGCCAGAACTGAATAAACCATGACTGCTTATGTGCCCCAGGAAATTGCCACTTTTCCTCATACTTTGCCAAACAAATCAGCAATAAGCTGGGTAGGGAGGAATAAAAAAATAGAATCTATGGGGAAATGCCTCTCTGTCTTTTGATAATTTGCAGAAGAGTAAATTATCAATCTAATGGACAATCAAATCATAATCAGAAAAAAGATTAACATGAGTCACCTTGTAGCAGGATGGGTGGCAATGAATGAATGATACTGGAATAAGATTTCCCAGGGCAGAAGATACCCAATAAATAGAGAGTGGCACTTGTACTTATGAGTTGGCTGGATTAAAGCTTTTCAGACATTTAGCTGATTTTTTAAAGTGCCTAAAATCAAAATATGTACCACTGGTTCATACCACTGGTCCATGAACCAATGCAAATTTAATAGAATAGGTTGATTATATTACTCAGTGTCCACTCTTAGCATGAATAATATTCAGACTATCTTCCTAAGCTCAATGATTCACAGTAATAGTGACGATGGCCATGAGATAAAGAAACATCTGTTACTAGGGTGAAAGACATGAAAAAATTGGGAGAATGTGTCAGCCTTACTCAACACTATTTGATTCACCCCGCACCGTGCCTTTATGAAACATTTCCACTGGAACCCCTCCTAAATAAAATAGCTTGTCCAATACAAAGCTGGCAAGGCAATCCTGTTTCATTGCTTTAGCCCAGTTTACGTACGTCGAGAGCACACAGATGTTCCTTTGTCCAGAGAAGTTCAGGCGCACGGTAGCAAAGGCCCGGTCTTGGCTCATCATGCCTGATACTTGAGAAGGGAGGTAGTTGGTGGCAGCCATGAACATCTTGCCCATGTATCCACTCCAGGAGGGTGGTTCTTCCGGCCGACTAAGACAAACAAAATGCCAGATTATAACATTCTACTCCAGGAACATCCACACGATATAATAACAACAAGGTTCTTCATTTCCTAAAACGTAAAGCATGTAATTTCATTCTCTCTCCTTCCTAAAAGTTCCTAAAGTGGAATAAAACCCTAAACCTTAACGAAATGCAATAGATGGTGTTATGTAAACAGCAGCAACAAATCTGAAGTTAATATATTATTGACACTTGCATCAGCTGCTTAATTGTGTGTTACTGTTTAATGCAGTATTTCTCAACCTTGGCAGTTTGAAGATACGTGGACTTCTGCCAAGGTTGAGAAGCACTGGTTTAATGTAACACCACACTGTACACCTACGCTTGTTTAGGCATCAATGCCAGAGATCACTGTCTCTGTAATAATCGGGCAAGATTCAGTGGTGGGATTCAAATTTTTTTACTACCGGTTCTGTGGGTGTGGCTTAGTGGGCATGGCTATGCTGCCGGCCAATCAGAGGTGGTATTTGCCAGTGTCAGCCAATCAGAGGTGGTTCTCCAAACCAGTCAAAATTATCACTACCAGTTCTCCAGAACTTGTCAGAACTGGCTGAATACCACCTCTGGCAAGATTCTTCTGCACAGAGAAAGGGAAGGCTATATTCAATTAAATTATGACCCACTGCCTGAAATCCTACTGTAGAGGATGTCACCACAAACCCCTTTCTCACCAAGCACTCAAAGGGGGCTCAAAACAGTATTGTGGCAGGCACAAAGCTTCAATTCCCCCCTTTAAAGCTATCGTGGGATGAATCCCAGCTCTCCATGAGGATAGAGACTTCCAAATGTATTTGACAGCAACAACTTTAAAGCATGCTATGGAATCAAAGCAATCTCCTGAAAGATCAGTCTAAGAAAGGCCAACATAAAAAAGGGCATTTTAATAAAGCACCCACTGTACTCCAGGACTGAAGTGCTATTGAAGGGAAGTCATTCACAGGGCAAGTGCTGTTGTGGGGATACTGGAGGAAGGAGTATTCGATATGATCACCGCCTCGTGTTCTTTATAAAAATAACAAAACCAAATAATATAAAAGTAAATGAAACTGCCACTGCTATGAAGACCTATCTTCAAGTTGCTAACCTGGTATGTGCAGGCCTTAGCAGGAGCTAGAATAAAATAGTCTGAGCCTGAAGGGTTTGAGGTTTTCATACTAAGACCCAAACCTTCAACCTGGCTTAATAGCAGGCTGGGAGATGCTAGAAATGATCTTTTGGCCCATTTGTGGTAAGGCAGCCCCAAAAGGATGTTTTTGTGGCATCCACCTCTGGATATTGCAAGCCCAAGGTAATGTCTCTCAGAGCTCATAATGGTGATCTATTTTTGAGGTAAACTAGGTACACATCTTAATGCTTGACCTTTTGCTGATAAAGGTCAGCTGACACACCTGCTGAAGTGGGCATAGGCCCTCCTGGTCATGGAGATGTCTACATTTAAAATGGAGGGCTACCATACATTCCAATGTTGTATTAAAGATACTTTTTTCCCTCAATTCTGGCTTGCCTCTCTTGTGATTGATCTCTGCCTAATGTTCAGGAAAGGAATGCAGCCATTACGTGTTCAGACAGGCATTCAAAGTAGGATACAACATAGACAAACATTCTCATTTGGTAAACATGGGGTCAAAAGCAGCCACTTTCACTAAGAGCTCAAAGCCTTAAGCTAGTTGTATAAAAGACTGGAAACAGGAGCAGTGAAGAACCCCTTCTAGGATTCTATTAGTAACATAACTGCAACACAACCACTATTCCAGTAAAGGAGATTAAATAGGTCTAGGATAAATATTATGGCCAGGAAATCAAGCCATGGCCAGGTAGCAGACTCTTGAACATTTCCAAGTCCAGACTGAATTGCAGTCCATCACTTTACTATTCCTAGATCCCTGATTGATCCTACAACTGCTTTTACAAAGCCAAGGAAATCCATTTCTGAATCACAACGGTATCTCATTGTGTGGAACCACAAATGTCAGGACTACAGATGCCAATACTGCCATTTGCAGTCAACCGTTGGCAATGAGTCAGCTTGAACATATAACCACCCAAAATCCAAATCCTGGAATCAATCGGCAATAACTTGGATCTAAACGATCCAAGATTCTGCCTACAGGTTTTTCAGGGATGGTCAAACTTGCTGCCAAATCAAAGCTTGAGTGATCCATTTAGAAAAACAACTGTAGCCAGTTAGGAGAGATGAAGTAATTCTCCCAATAAGCAAACCTGGGTTGTCTGTGAGAAGATCTAGATCTGGTGAGGAGTATCTTTCTCAGCTTCCATCTGCCATCTACAAAAACCTGTCAAGAGAGCCTTTCCTTGATACAGCTCACTTCTCAGTGGCACATGCAGCATAATTTTGCTACTCACCTGTCAGTGAGATGTTCCAACTTAAAAATATGCACTGTCTCAGTATTGCTTGATGCACACAAGAACTGGGAATCCATACTGAACACAAGGGAGCTGATATTCACGTACCTGAAGCAAAGGGAAGACAGAACCCAGACAACTTAATTGGAATAGGAAATGGTAACAGACTGGTCTAAATAAGCAAGCCTGAGAGATTCTCTTAGGATGGAAATACATTTTTTAAAAGTCCCATGGGAACATCTCTGAAGAATTGATTAGCAGTGGTGTAGCATTAAGGATAGTTGGCTAGGAACGCAGCAACCAGATTCTAATCCATTCTTAACTGTGGCTGTTTCTTGGATGAGATTGAACCAATCAATCCCTCTCAATTAAACCTATGTCACAGGATTATTGTCACTGAGAAAATGGGAGGAATGTGTGCTATGTAAATTATCCTGACTCTTGGATGAAAGGCGGGATAGAAGTTCTAGCAAATCAGTCATCAAGGTTTCCCAGTATTTTTATTTCTGTGGGTGCTTCTGCATAAGAATACCCCAAAGTTTTACCACTTTAGAGTAAGAAAAATAATATATAATATATCATTGAAAAGTTTCCTTTTCAAGGCCTACCAAAAGGCCAGTGGGTGGAGCCATCCTAATCTTAGGACAGAAGTCTTCTAAAAGGCAGGAGTTACAGCAGAAAAGGAACATCCCCTGGTCCCTGCCAATCAACATTTTTGGGCTGACGGGACCTGGAGCATGCCCATCCTGATGGACCAGATTGGAGAGACAGAAACAACTGGAGAAGGTGACACCCCCCCCTCCAGAGGTGGTATTCAGCCAGCTCCGACAGATTCCAGAGAACTGGGAGCGATAATTCAGAGAGCTGGAAAATACCACCTCTGATTGGCCGACACCAGCAAACACCACCTCTGATTGGCCGACAGCATAGCCACGCCCACAGAACTGGTAGTAAAACAATTTGAATCCCACCACTGGCCCCCTCAGGTAACCCTCTAAAGCCATGAAGGATGACAATCAGCACGATGAATTGCAACAAGAAAGAAACACTGGCAATCAAAGCAGTCGAATCGAAGCATGCGCTGAGTAGCTGACACCATTTTACAACTGATGCAGCTGCATTCTGTACCATCTGAAGCTTCTGAGCGGTTCTCAAAGGCAGCCCCATGTAGCGCTCATATGCTGCAGTAGTTTTCCTTCTTCCTCAGTGATTGGCTCCACTCAGTTTGACAGGAGGCGAGACACTGTAACTGCTGCCCCTCGCTTGTGGGTTGCCCGAGGGTTCGATGCTCTCACTCTACCTCTTTAACATCCAATATGATACTAATGGGCGAGCCCTGTACAGGTAAATCTCTCAATATATTGGCCCAGGGTCTGAAGGCTGCTCAAATCTGGATGAGGAAAATCTTTAGCTGAAGATGGAAAGACTGCAACTGGATTGCTTGGTCTGGGATGTGTTTCCCATTGCATTTCCCAACTGAGACGAGCGTGCCCACCTGGACTTGTAGCTATAGCTTGAAGAGCAGATGGGAGCTGTGAGCAGAAGAGTTCTGCGCAGGTTCACCTTGTATACCGTCTCCTTGATCAGAAGACCCTTCAGATGGTCGCTTATGACCTATTCATCTTGCGGCTGGGATTACTACAATGCACCCTACAAATGGCTGCCCTTGAAAACAATTTGGAGGCTACAGCTGGTCCAAAATACAGTGATTCCAAATTCTGATCATGTGACCCCAGGGATGCTGCAATGGTTGTTAACTGTGAAAAACAGTCATAAGTCACTTTTTCTAGTGCTTCTTACGATTTTGAATGGTCACTAAATAAATGATTGCAAGCCGAGGACTACTTGTATATGTTTTTAAATATTCTAAGCTGCCCACTTGAAAGAACAGATTAGGGATAGATCACCACGGAGAAATCTATGAGGTAACTAGGAGTCAAAAATGACTCAATGGCACATATCAATCGATGACGTTGCCCAGAATACTTTTTTTATTTATTTAATTGAATTTATATGCTGCCCTACTCCCGGAGGACTCAGGACTTTTTTGGATTAGGCAGCCTCAGAAACTAACAAATAACCTGTTATTTCAAGTGAAATACTGACATAAGAGCAGCAGACCAACCTCTTCATTCCTCTCCTGAATTCATAGAGCTTTTGTCCTTCAGGGATGGAAAAAACACGAAAGACGGTTCCCTGAAAGGAAAGACACGAGATGCTAAAGTTAAGAGGCAATCGGGCGAGAAGCAATAGCAGCATTTTGCTTTTGGAGAGGAGGTGCTACCTTCCTTTCGACTTTGGGTGGAGAACCATTTTGTAGCAAGGGGCACAGAAAAGTTGTGTCATCAGACAGGCTAGCAGAGAGTCTACCAGATTAGATCCACTTTAAATCATGGAGGAGAGGGTTTTTTATGATTATGAAATAGGTGGCTTAAAGCTAAGAGATGCCCAATGGAGCTATTTTGTTGCTTTTTAATAGGAAATGCACCAGTTTCAACAATGTGAAACTGGAGAGCCACAGAACGGAGGTACATGCAAACCACAAGGTTGCCCACTTACTATTCAGCAAGGTAGAATAAATTAAACAGTCCTCAGTCCCAGAAAAGGAGAGGGTCTTATTCCAAACTTCTTGCTAGTCATCCTCCCACCTCCCCACCTGTCCCATTTTCCAATTTGCAAGTTTCTTGGTAGGATCTAATAATAATTATTTTTAAAGCTATTGTAGGAACAATTATAGATAGGCCTCAGAGCAAAGTCCATCCTAAATAAACACAAAATGAATGGGTGATTTACTTTCAGCTAATGCCACAGAACATTATTAGAAAGCTGTTGCCTCTAGAGTTTATATCTGAGGAAATACCCTTTAGGATTAAGCAATATGTTTGTCTAGGTTGGGTGGCTACTAACTGGGTCATTACGTGCTGTCTTAGAACAAGGACTCCTGATCTCTATGGCATTTGTCCCTGAACATGTATGATCAGAATGACAGAGGTTCAATCTATTTCTAGGTGTATGACCTATAGCCATTTTCTGTAGATCAGTGTTTCTCAACCTTGTCAGTTTGAAGATGCGTGGACTTCAATTCCCAGAATTCCCCAGCCAGCAACGCTGGCTGGGGAATTCTGGGAGTTGAA
>JANHFR010000860.1:287114-297176 GCA_032468015.1 Mimophis mahfalensis | reverse complement strand
CGGGGCATGGCGCCGGTGGGTACCGCGCTGGGCCTGGATTTTTTGGCCCGGGGCGGGCGGGAGGACCGGGAGAAAACAAGGGGCGACTCTGCACGAGAGGAGCGCCGTGGAAAGCGGAGGGAGCATCAGCGCGGCTCTCGGGAGATGTCGCCGCGTAGGCAGAAAGCCAGAAGGAATTGGGGACGAAGTCCTGCTTTGAAGTAGCGGCTGTCTGGGATTGTTGTTGTTATTATTATAAAATTTTATTCATTAAACATGAAACCCAGTCAGCAGAACATTTAAAAACGTATCACAAATATTATTGACTTCGTATTACTGTTATTATTAGCTCGTAACCCTTGAGGTAAATAAAGCCTTGAGGAACACTTAACCGATAGATTATTTGAGGGGAACATCTTTTTATTATTATTATTATTATTATTTTAAATAAGCCACTCAGTCCTTCCATTCAGGGACAAACTTTGTATTTACCTGAAAAGGCAGGATTGTATTGGGAATAGAATTTATTAATACTTTTTTGTGTTAAAAAAAAGTACTCAGTGGTCTCATTAAAAGATGGAGTGAATTAATGCTTGGATTGCTGTCTCCAATGTTTTGATTTATTTTAGGACATCTCTAAGCCCATACTGTATGGAAAGCAAACCCTTAGCAATTGACTGCATAGTTTACCGTTTGCTTTAGTGTATTTGCAGACCAGGTTAATGGTTGGTTGCCCTGGTCTCAGGAAATCTAAGCAAGCAGGATTGAGGGGGGAAAAATACCACACAGCCCAGAAGTAAAGAATGTCAAACCACTTTAGTAGTGCTGTCAAAACGTGGTGGATGTGTCCATGTAGTCTCCAGAAGTTTAGATTGATTTTACATGGCACTATTTGTTGGGTCTTGTCCAGAATGCTTCATGTTGGGCTATATTTGCACTCATAAGTTCCTGTATAGAAAAATCAGTAGATCGATCTTACCCAGAGAGTTGCTGCAACTTGCCTAACATTATGTAAGGCGCTTTCCTCTGGGTATGGGAAAAAGTCCTATGTCATTTTCTTATAGGTGGTAAAAATCATGACATCCTTCAGATGATTGTGTCAACATTTTGTCTCCTCTTGATAGAAATGGACTAAAGCTCATAAGGGGTATCAGGTTTCTTGTTTTGACTTTAATTTTCTTATATGTGGTAAAAATCCTATGTTAAAATGTCCTTGGCTAAAATGAGAGATAGTGTTCTCATAGATAAAAGCTGCTAAGTTTAAAATAGGCTGTAATTTATGAACTCTTGAATATCTTGGTTTTCTTGTCCTGGTGAATGAACAGGTTATTTTTTTAACAGAAGTAAAGTATTTTGTAACTTCCAGTTGCTTTTTTTTTCCCATAGAAGAATTATAGGGAATTACCTTGAAATATGTTAAATGGTTCAGACAGTTATTAGGGTCCTGTAATAGTCTATTCTTAAAGTATACAGCATTATTTCAATAAGATGGAGGGTTCCTTTTGTCACTCATTTAGAATCTTTTCATATTTAGATTAGATTTTTGTTCTTTTTTGTCCCCAATGATTCATGTAGGTAGCAAATACATTTTCTTTGTGAGAAAGCAGACTTGAATTGCAGTGAATTTGGATGGGTTTTATTCTGAATCCATTTCACGTTGCAAATACTGATGGCAACATAAAGGTGTTTATAGAATTGAATTTACACTTGAGATAGTATATGTAAACATACAATGCCATTGTTCTTAAGGTAAATTTTACTTAAAATGGAATGACTTTTATTTGGCATGCCTCATAAAATACTTGAGAAAAAAGTTTCTGTCTCGTTTTTGCAGGGTTGTCTGCTGCTGTTAAGCACTGTTGTCTGCTGCTGTGTCAACAGTGTGAATGTTTTTTCTGCAGACTAATTTGCAAGCTGTTATAGAGCCACAGAGTAATTTCTGGACATTTAATTAAGCTACGTGTTACTGACCTTTATTATGCAAGTTGTCAAAACAGAAGGGCCAGCTGATACTATAGAACTTAAGGCAATATGATTGTAAATGCCATCTAATTATATGTGTGCTGTTCAATCAGAAAAGTTCATTGTAACATTTAAAGTGCAAGAATTGAGAAGAATACAATGTTTTGAAGGGAAGATTATTCAGCATCTTCATTTTTTATTTAACTGGCAAATTATTCTCAGCAGTGGAAATCTAAGGCATATGTTTACAACTGTAAGAATATAGCCATGTACCTAAATATGTCACACAGGAAAGGATGTATTAATAGGGTGTTCCAACTATTCACTTTCTTACTTCCGTTTTGAAAGGTGATACTGGGATTAACAGTCTCCTGCAAATTCTGTGCATACCTGTAGTTGCTGTTGACTTCATCTCAAGTAAGTGGTGATCAGCTGAATACACTCTTTATTTCCATAAATATTTTTAGAAAATCCACTAATGAATATTTTAGTTTAATTATGGCAGCTTTCTTTCCAATCAATTTTTCCTTGAGAGCTATCATTAGTAAAATCATTTATTTTCATTTATCTTATTATGTTACTCTCATGTTCATTATTGAAAGCAGCTTAGCATCTGACATTTTTAGGAAAATTGAACATAGGTTTTGGTTGAACTATGCTTTATTTTTCTCCCCACATTATAACCAAATACTATATCTCCAATTATGTTAATGTTCAACTGCTATGTTTGCTGAGAGACATAGTCTAATGTTTTGAGTGTACTCTACTAATACATTAAGGTTGCGATGGAAACTAGAGTTTCAAATATGTTTTCTTTCAGATACCAGCAATGGCAGCCTCTAGCAGTAGCAGCAGTGAAGAAGAACGTAGCGTCCGTGAATGTGAGCACTATGTCCAAAAACATAACATCCAGCAACTCCTGAAAGATTGCATTGTCCAGCTTTGTACAGTGCGACCTGAGAGACCTATGGGCTTCCTCCGGGAATACTTTGAAAAATTGGAAAAGGTAAAAACAAAACTTCATAAAAGAAAATGAGAAAAACACTCTCAAAATAATGATGAATCCCTATGCGTGATCTGGAGCACATCAACTTTTCAAAAAAGTACAGCATTATTTAGTTCTCTGAAATGTGATTAAGACTAGGCTTTTAGGAAATTTCAGAGGTACATCCCTTTGTGTAAGAGTCTGGATTTTTTAAAATATTCATAGCAACTCTCTTTGATTCAAGAGATTTTTATTTAGAATATTTTAGCTCTTTGCTTTTCATACAGAAACAAAAATTAAATATATTCCTCAAGTTTAACATCAATTTTCAAACTGGACAGGAAAGGCTTGGTCTATGAAAACCACGTTATGGGTCCAAAATGGAAATAATCATTCGAAGATAGAAAACTCTTACTATTTATTATCATTGGCAGGCAGAAAAACTTTGATTGCACAGTATTTGAGTATTCTGAATGTGGTGCAGAAATTTATAGAAACTAGGATGACAATTGTTCTGTGCACCTGTACGATTTTTTGGTAAATGAGAAGTTACACCTGATTCTTCTCAATGCTATCCCATCAAAGGGGGATTTGCATGCTACTGAAAGTCAGTTTTGATTGGAGTAAACTATAAGCCTTGAATACAAATAAATATCCATGAGGTTGATGCCATTTTATTTAATAGGAGTGAAGATGATGCTTTCATTAATGTTATTGAATCTTACACTGTCTTCATTGGATTTGTTTGGCATGGCTGAAGAAATCAAAATAGCTCGATTCAGACTTCATAGTAAGCCTTAAACATGGATTACAAACTCAGCAAGGGGATGCACACAACATGTCAACCCCAAATCATGATTGGCATATTGTGTAATGGTAAATAATGTTAAGGCATAAACATTGTTTGCAAAAAAACATGCAGCCAGCATGTCCGAATTGTAGATGGACAGCAAGCAAAATTTATAATGTTAATATGTTGCTAAGAAAAGAAGCTTCAACTCCATAGCATTTGTCATAGAAATATGGTAGTGTTTACATAAAATGTTATGCTTATAATCTTAAAATATGGTTTTGAATAAAATACTAGCTAATTACCTGGCTTTGCCTGGGTACAGTCATCGCATCGACCGCCTCTGGCACTGTTGTGCTTCCCCTTCCCTGTACATATTACATATGTGACTCACACACATACCCCGACTCCACAGGCTGAATAACTGAAGTCCTCCCACCTCCACTCCGCTTCCAGCACTTCCTTCTCTTGTGCCCCATCCTGCTAACTTTGAGGCTGCCTCCTCCGTCGCCGCTTGGCACCACCCCGTTAACTTTGAGGCTGCCTCCTTCATCGCCGCTTGGTCCCATCCCACTGCCTCTTCCATTGCTGGCTGCTGCCTCCTCCTGACAGGTGGCGCTGGCCTGGATTTGACACCACGTGCAGCATTACGCTGGTCTTTGGGACCACTTGTGGCATCCTTAAGGAAAGAGCTTAAGGGAGACGTAAAGAAAGTCCTGGGGGTCAGCACTTTGGCACTATTTTTAGGGGACACAGACACCCCGAAGGCGTGTGAGACCCCTATAGTGTTTGTCACAGGAGGGTAAGCTACCTGTGTGGCAAGTTTGTTTGAGATTGATTCAGCAGTTGGGGAGCATATACTGGACATACATATACACACACATGCACACCCACCCACAGTCTGTTTTATATATATAGATGATCTTTACTTTAGCCAGAACTGGCTTGAGCATATTGAGTGACTATTCATGGAACCTGCCAATCAGAATTAACTATTTTAGGGACACACGCCATAAATAGAACTAATTAACGAAGTGGGCTGAGTTTACACAAGATGCTAAAGTACACAAAAAGTCCAGTTAATTACAGCTAATCTACCTTAACATACATGCAAGTACAGTTAAATCTGTGTCCTGTTTGGCTAAACATTTTGCATAGCTGCAACCATTTGTTGCACATTCAGAGATCCAAGTACATAAATTGTGTTTACTGCACAACATGGCTACAGTAATATTTTCTTCTTGTTCTTTGACTGCTGTGTCAGTAACAGCTTCTCCCATCTCTATGTCAACATTCTGTGGAAGGAGAGAAGGTCAGCAACATTCATGGCATGGCAGCTGATTATCTAAAGGCATATCACAAGACCAATATTTAGCGTTTTCTGCAGTCACTCTGAATTGTTAGATTAATACATTTAATTTTCTTGAGACGTAACACTGGAAAACCTATGTTTCGTTTTGTATAGAAGAGTGCACATATATTGATAATTATGTACAAGTACTTTTAATTTCACCCTTTAAAGATGGACACATAAACACTGATAGGTAAGACTCTTGTGATCCATGCAGCTTTGAATTTGGCTTGATCCAAACATTGAATTATGCAGTTCTCTAAAAGCAGTCAAGTGATTGTGTGAGCTTTTAAGTTCCTGGCTTTGATTCAGAAATGTCTTGTGCCAGCCAAAAGGACTATCTCACTGGACACCAGCATGAATCTCTGAATTCTTCTATTTACTTATCCCCTAGTGCCCATTTGTGTCAGGTCATAGGATTCTTTGGTCTACAAAGGGTGGAATTGATTTCTACAGGGTGTTGTCATGGGAAGAAGAGGCAGCCAGTAAAATTCTTGTTTCTAGCTCCAACTGAGGTTTCTTAAGTATGAAATTCTTCATTGTAATTTAATGTTTTGAAGTGCACTGTATGAAACTGATAGATAAATGTACTGATTTTTTAGTTGAATTCTTTTATCAGGAGTCCTTTGAATAGGGGCTGATACTTAAGGGAAGTGTGTTTATTTTAAAACTATATTGGTCTTATGTTTAATAAAATATTAAAAATGATATTTTTTTAATTTTCATCAAAAATCGGGTTTCAACAAGTATAAATAGTATGATGCAATAGCTTTATAATCAATGTCCCAAATTTCCATGGTAGTTTGCATAATTTATAGATAGTATAATAACAGTTGTTAATAACATACTTTGCATGCACGACAATGATGTAAATAGTTTAATAATATAGTATCTACTTTAATGGATTCCCATGAATAATGAATATTTCCCCTTCTGATTGAGATTTCACTCTCAAATCTACCCATGATCTAAAAGAAAATCCTGGTGATTTGCATAGCTGTGATACATTCTTGCACATTTTTCATTGTTATTCTCCATCATGAGAGAATTAACCCATCTTAATTCTCAAAATGTTGCTTACAAAAATGACCACCACACTACACTACATGCCAACATGTTCTTTCAAGAACTGAATTGCTAGTTGTATTGCTTGTCAAATATATTAGTTATAGAATAGTAATTGTATTCCAAAAGTAGACTTTCTTTGTTGAACCAGCAAATTTCATAAATGTATATATTGTTTTACAAATGTAAGTTGCTAATTGTCTCTTTTTTCTGTTGTCATATGTGATATATAACATTTAATTCACAAAATTACATTTCTTTGATTTTAAAATGATCATAATTAAAATTGATTAATTAAAATAATGTTAAACTTTTATTTTAAAAGTTACAATTTATGCAAACTGCTAGATAAGTCCACCCATAAGTCTGTCAAATTCTGTCTTTTTTCCAGAAATATCTTGCGATTTATTCAATTCCATTCTTCTACCTCCTAGTATGTATTCTCCCATCTTTATTTCACTACAGAGTCTATTTTTGACTTCCCAAAACCAGCAGATTACTTAATCTTAATATTGTTCATCAGGAGATACAATAGTTATAGTTCTTTATATCCCATATCCCACAGTTAATCAATAGGTTTCATTTATACAATCCAGGGAATTTTTCAAATGATTCTTTAAATCCACTCTTTAATTTGCTAGTTTTTCCAGTATTCAAAAGTCATTCCATTAAATATCCTCCAAGTTTTCAAAGTTGACCCTCTAGTCACCATAAAGTAGATAAGTATAGAACAGTAAATAATACAGCAAACCTCCAGGTGTTATTCTTTTCTTATCCGAGTTCTCCAAGGTTATTTTTGTTAGTCTAGGAGGATGACCTATTGTATATCCATCCACGGGAAGATGGCGCCTCCAGCTTAAAAATCAACTTTAAAAATCCACTTTAAAATTGTTCTGCTAGTTATTTATTTCAAATTGGTTCGAACAAATCATCCAATAGAATATCCAATAGGTAGGCAAATAGCCAGCATTTTTAAATGCCTATTCATAGTCATGCCAGTAAGATTTATACATCCAGTCTTTCTTTATTTTAAGCTGTAACTTATTTCCTTAGGGTGCAGTTTTTCTCTGCCTCTCTTTAGTTACCACTTAAAAGCATTCCAGAGAGCCTTTTTTTCTGAATTTATTTTCTTTTAGGGTCAAATCCTAGGCAGAATTCAAAAATCACCTTACCCAGCTCCAGTCACTGTCCATTCGCTCCGTTCCAGCACAATCTTGGGCTGCCCCAGCTTCACGGCGGCCATTTTAGCCTCCTCGTCTTCATCCTTGGCTTATGTCACCTTACTGATTCAGTAATTTAATTTAGTTCAAGTTTTCATATGTACTTGGCAGCTTAAAATGACTTCTGCTAAGAATCAGTAATAACTTTAGGCAATTCTAAGTGCAAGATTGTTGACAAGAATCAGTTTTGGTTTCTTGTAAGTATGTGATCCAGTTTCAGTCATATAGTTTGTATATGTATCACTGTGTATGAGTTTAGTAAAACCAATTAAGAAAGAATAAACTAATGTCTATGTGGCTTAAATTTCTGTTTCCTTCTAGGAAGAAACAAAGCAATTTATCTGTAAGCAGAAAGCCACCTCTCACGCAGATTCCCGTGAAGATGAAATTTCTCCACCACCACCGATGAACCCAGTGGTTAAAGGTCGCAGAAGGCGTGGTGCCATTAGTGCAGAGGTTTACACTGAAGAGGATGCTGCCTCTTACGTTAGAAAGGTGTTGCTTCAAGTTGTTTCTTCATATACGCCTTACTTCATGACTTGTATATTATTTTTTCCCTGCTTGGGCTGCTGGAACTTGTTTGGAGGAGACAAACTATTTTTGATTCTGTTGTATGACTTCATCTCAGATTTTCCTGATGTTAGATCTCCTGTGATACCATCTGTGTGATCTATATGGCTTTTTAATAGTTTATTCCAAGTCTGACTTTAAGAACCTGAATTATGAGAAAATCATTACAATGTTGATTGATTTCTTGGTGCCATTATGTCAGCAAGAGGGATGAGTAACACATAAGTTTTGTTGCTTTATTCATGTT
Source organism: Mimophis mahfalensis (assembly GCA_032468015.1). Lineage (NCBI taxonomy): Eukaryota > Metazoa > Chordata > Lepidosauria > Squamata > Mimophis > Mimophis mahfalensis. Next base: position 289,007 of record JANHFR010000860.1, on the reverse strand, counting down.
ATCTCACCAGCAAAATCACATGTTTTAAATTATCTGGATGTTCAAGAAATGGATTCTAATACACTATAGTTATACAATGAATGGCAAACATTTTTTTCCATATTTTTGGACTTCTGTTTTTTCTGTAAATATCAATAGATTTGCTGTTCTTTTGGGAAGAATAACACTCATTAATTTTTTTCTGAATTTGTATTCAGAATGTTGGCAAAACAATGCATTTGATCATTGGTAATTTTTTTCTTTCAAATTAATAAATATATCATGCTAGATTAAATTTACCACTTCAGAAAAATGGTATTGATTGTGGCAAATAAAAAAAGCTGGAATTCAGGGATGAATGATAAATCATTTTAAATGCCTTTAGCTAAAATTTTGTGGGTATCTCCATACCGCAGGTTATTCCAAAGGATTATAAAACTATGGCTGCTTTGGCGAAAGCCATAGAGAAGAATGTGCTCTTTGCTCATCTTGATGACAATGAAAGAAGGTAGGGTCTCTTCATTTAAATCAAACTAGGGACTGAATATCAAGGATTATTTTCCATTGGATTTGGGGGCTTTTTAAATTTAACTTTGAACTAAGGTTTCCCACTGATTTCATTAAAATTTTTGAGGCAAAAATTCTTACGTGAATCTTATATGAAACTCAACTTAGATCAAACTAGCTTTTAGAATTGATTACTTTAAATACTTAAAGGCAATAATTAAAGTTTATAACTGCATACTCCTTATTGGTACCTGAAAGGTAGATTTTTAAAGGTAAAGGCAAGGATGTCGATTGCAATTTTTAACATATACCTGAAATTGAACTTGGATTGTATTGCATCAGAACTACTGTTTTGTTTTGAATGCAGCAAGCTTTGTAACTGCTGCATACAAAACAGAATGACAGCTTGTCTGCTCAAAGTTTTGTCAGTCCAAAATCCCAAAAATGTGGATCTAGGAAACTCTGGAATCTTCAAGCTGCAGTCACTGGTTCTAGGTTATTTTAATTTAATTTTAATAGAATTAATTTTTATCTGAAACAAGGCAGCTTATCTGCTTGATTTCCAGTTATAGAAGAGCCTTCGAAGTATGTAGATACACTGCCTTCAGCACAGTGTCTTTTTTAAAAAAAAATATGGGAAAATCTCATAGGAATTTGTTTTTGCATCCTTAGGAGGTTGTTTATACAATATTCTTCCTAGACTGTATTCCATAGGATATTATAGTAACTTCATGTCACTCCCAGTGTTTGCAATATACTTTTTTTTTTACTTCCTAGGCAAGACTAGAAACGTAACTAAAGGTGAATTGTAAGATTAGAGAAGAAAAATCAGCCATTGTCCTTTGTTTGGCACAATTAGTACTCTCAAATTAGTTTTCAACTCAGATAAACTTTGTTTTATGAAAGGTTTGGGATTTTATAACAGTTTATACCTTCTTCCTTGTACACATGCAGGGAGTAATAATCATACCTGTGTTATAAAGAGTTTATTAAAGAGTTCTCTTTAATCAAACTTAGCTAGCTGTTACCCATACAAGACTTCTTTTTAATATTATGATTCTTTCTTTAACTTTATCCAGCAGGTTATTTGGCAAAGCCAGTTTTTAGTTGTATTTAAAAAATGGTGTTCATTATAATTGTCTTAGAATTGAAAAATGGGAAACAAAGTGGTCTGTTCACATTGTTACGGAGTCCATTATGAACGTGGAATGAGGTAGGAAATAGCACCTCATTTCAGCAAGTGAATGCAAATTGTAAAAAAAAAAATCCAATATAGAATACTTACAAAAACAATATTTTCCTGATGACTTAGTCTTAATTAACAGTATTAGCATAAATGTGTCCCACTTTTTCCTTTTATGCTGAGTAAATCTGTACTCCCTTTCAGTGATATATTTGATGCGATGT